>CM034354.1:14836569-14844069 GCA_019925275.1 Mytilus edulis | reverse complement strand
AAATGGAAGAAGATGAAGAGGTTAACAATGATGATCGTGATGATGTTGATGATACGCTAAATTTAGATGACCGTGATGAAGTAACAGATGATAAAGAAAATTCCGATGTAAATACTGCCCAAGATGAACTAAACCTAGATGAAAATAATGCACAAGATGAACTTATCCTAGATGAAAATCCTAAAACTGATTCCGGTGATGATGATGAACAAACTGAAGTTATGACAGTACATAAACTTTCAAAAGACAATTTAATTGACAATGAAATAAATATTTTGCATAAAAAAGGGGGGTCAAAAAAAGTGAACGAGTCAGTTTCTCATGAGTCAAATGTTGTGGTTGATTCTGATGTTGACAAAAATGCAGAGTCTTCGATTGCCAGTGAGACTGAAATGGAAATAACTGATGAGGAACTGGCTCGTAATATGGGAAAAAAAAGAAGGCGTCGTTTAGTTACTAGCCCCAACCTCACCCCTGATGATATTAAGAAGATGAAGTCTAATCCTAAGTCCAAACTCCCCCTTAAACAACCAAGTTCAAGTTCATAGGTACACACCTTTATTGTTTATTTTTCTTGTTGATGGTAAATATTGTTAGCATAAATGCTAATGGTCTCAGAGATGTAACAAAGTTTCAGAATTTTACAAAATATTGTACAGAAAATTATTTTGATATTGTTGGTATACAAGAAACCTTTTGGGATGATGGTATTATTCCAAATATTGAAAAATTTTGGGAAGGAAAAATATATTTTTGTAATGGTGTAAACCTGAGACAAGGTGTTGCTTTTTTAGTAAGCAAAAGAGTACAAAATCAAGTGTCGGAAGTACAAAGTTTTGACGGTAGATGTATCCATATTTCCTTTAAACAGGATGATAAAACTATTGATATAATTAATTGCTATGTTCCAAACATAATGCAAGAAAAAATTACGTTTTTTGAGAGACTTACTTCTAAAATGCCGAATTCGGAAAATATTATTTTACTAGGTGATATGAATACATCTCTGTCAAGTCTTGATCGTTGTGGTAAAACAGAACACACACAAGATAAAGCATACAAAAAACTCACAAACATTTGTGACATGTCTAACTTGTATGATGTATGGCGAGCGAGAAATCAAAATGCACGAACCTTCTCTTGGCGTCGTATCGTTCAAAATGTCCTAATACAAAGTAGAATTGACCACATTTTCATTCCGAAAGCATATTCACAATTCGTCAAAAACGTGTATTATAAACATAATACATTCAGTGACCACTCTTTTGTTAATCTAAATATAGATTTTACTGAAATTGAGAGAGGCCCAGGGTTATGGATATTTAATAATTTGTTATTACACGACGAGGATTATGTTCAAAAAATTTCACGACTAATTGAAAAAGAAAAAAGCTGTAGACTTTTTGATGATGAGCCGCTTATTTGGTATGATAATTTGAAATTTAAAATTAAACAATTATCAAAATCATATGCGCAAAATAAATCGCGTATTGAAAAGTCAGAATATTTTAAGCTTCAAAATGAATATGAAAAACTATCGTCTATGGCGGTAAATAATGTAAATTTTGATGTAAATAAGTTCGAAGAAATGAAACTAAAACTTAAAACATATGAAGATAAAATTTGTAAAGGTGCAATATTGCGCTCAAAGGCTCAATGGGCTATAGACGGTGATAAAAGTTCTAAATATTTTTTGCAACTTGAAAAATATAAACAAAATAGTAACGCTGTAAAAGAATTAAAAACGACAGAGGGCAAAATTTTAAAAACTACAGATGAAATTTTAGAAGAAGTACATAAATTGTATAAAGAGTTATACTCTAGTACAGTAATAGATAAAGATAAAGCAAAAGAAATTTTGGAATTTATTTCTGAAAAAGTTTCTGATGAAGACAGTGAAAATTTAGAAACCGATTTAACTCTGCATGAAATTAAATCGTCATTATTTGGCATGTCAAAAAATAAATCACCAGGTCCTGATGGACTAACAGTTGAGTTCTTTTGTAAATTTTTTCATTTGTTTGGTGAGATTTTTCTTAAAATTTTTAAAGTTATAGAAGAAGAACATATATTAACAAGATCCATGCGGCATGGTATAATAAACTTAGTTTATAAAAACAAAGGGGATAAAAATTCTTTAAAAATTTTTAGACCGATATCTTTGCTTTGTGTAGACTACAAAATAATTGCTAGAATAATGTCTAATAGATTAAAATTTGTTCTGCCGAAACTAGTGTCTAGTTTTCAAACATGTTGCATATTAGGCCGTGACATTGCAGACACTACATCAAGTATAAGAGATTTAATTGAAATAATTGAAAATGATGATTTAGAAGCCTATCTTATAAAAGTTGATCAGGAAAAAGCTTTTGATAAGGTTGACCATGACTATCTGTTTCTAGTTTTAGAAAAATTTGGTTTTGGCCCTAAATTTATGCAGTGGATTAAAATATTCTATAATAATGTAAACAGCAGTGTAAAATGTAATGGTTTCCTTACAAAGTATGTTAAACTTAATAATTCAATAAAACAAGGGTGTCCAGTTTCTGCTCTCCTCTATGTATTGGTGGCAGAACCATTAGGTCAAGCTATAATTAAAAATAAAAATATCCAGAGTGTAAATATCCCAAAGTCAAATGTAAATGCTAAAATATTTCAACACGCAGATGACACAAATTTTTTTACTTTAAATAAAGAATCTGTAAATGAAACTTTCAAAGTTCTAAATTTGTACAGTGAAGCTTCAGGAGCTAAAATTAACAGACAAAAATCTGAAATTATGTGCTTAGGTTCTGGCAATATTACTGATTCAGAGTTACATAAATTAAATATACAAAAATGTGAAAATGTAACAAAAGTTTTAGGCATATATGTTGGAAAAGATAAAGAGTTATGTGAAATTCTAAACTGGAAAGATAAAATAAAAAAGATAAAAACAATTTTATTCTTTTGGAATAAAAGAGATTTAACTTTACCAGGTCGAGCTACAGTTTTAACTTCCCTTATAATGTCGAGGTTATATTATACTGTAACTGTAAACCAGAAAAAGTTAAAAATGAAACAAAAGTTTTAGGCATATATGTTGGAAAAGATAAAGAGTTATGTGAAATTCTAAACTGGAAAGATAAAATAAAAAAGATAAAAACAATTTTATTCTTTTGGAATAAAAGAGATTTAACTTTACCAGGTCGAGCTACAGTTTTAACTTCCCTTATAATGTCGAGGTTATTATACTGTAACTGTAAACCAGAAAAAGTTAAAAATGAAATCCGTCTAATTGTTATAAAGTTTCTTTGGCAAAATAAATCACATTTAGTAAAATATCAAAGTGTAGTAGGTACAAAACTTGAAGGTGGATTAAATATTCCTGATATTTTTCTAAAAATGCAAGCCTTTAGACTAAAATTTCTTAAAAAATATTTGGATCCTGAATGTCAATCAATCTGGAAAGGTGCGTTTGATTACTTTATTACTAAAATCGATAATATGGATTTAAAACAAGATATTGTGTATACGCATTTAAATTCAAAACAGATTAAACACTTACCACTTTATTATCAAGAAATGATAAACGCATATTATAAAATAAAAGCCGATTTCAAAATCGATTTTCAAGTGCAACATGTATATAATAATCCGTTGTTTTGTAATCCAAATATAACATGCAACGGTAAAATGCTTCTGTTTGAAAAATTCATTCAAACAGGCTTGATACGGATTAAAGACATTTGCTATGAATTTATGCCGGGTTTCTTCACATCAAATTCAATAGATGAAATAATAAAACAAAAATTTCCTGATGAAAAAACAGAACAAATAAAAACAGCTTTCGAAAAAATCATACGATGTATTCCTGAAGAGTGGAAAGAACTATTAAAATCCGAAAATCCTCTGAATGTTGAAAATGCTCCGATTGTTAAAATTTGTTTAGATAATGACAGAGAAATTCATTTTAGAAGTGCTGTGACGAAATTGTTTTACAGCCTTCTGTCAAATTTTTTTGAAACGCCCTCTGCTGAAAAGCATTGGGAGGAGCAGTATCCGCCTCTCAATTTCAAAAGTCTTTATTTGGTTGTCAATCAGAGTTGTTTACCTCCTGATTGTCATTGTTTAAATTATAGGATTGTCCATCGAGCTATTTTTACACTTGAAAAGTTGGTCAGAATAGGTCAGGCAGATACAGGCACATGCAAAGCATGCGGCCAAGGTATAGAGAATCTTGGTCACCTGTTTGTACATTGTCAAAAGATTCAACCACTTCATGATTACCTGAAAGACACATTACACAACATATTTATTAATTACCCACCTGACATGGTTAATTCCATTGATTATGAACAGTTAGTTTTACTTGGGTTTTTAAAACGTTCACAAGATATTAATACTTATTTTCTAAACTTTTTCCTTAGTGTAGCCCGAGTTTGCATATTCAAAACACGGAATTTAAAAGTTTTTCATGACAAAGAAATAGATGCACTACGTTTTTTCAAATACACAATAAGAAAATACATTGAATACGCATACACGTATTATAAAATGACACAACAAAGACAATTATTCTACAAATATTTTTTACACAAAAACACTTTATTAGATATTCAAAACGACAACATAGTTTTGTTTGTCTAGACAGTTACTTCTATTTGATTGGTTGTTAGAACAATAGATCACATTCCAACGTAAAATTATCGATCGCACTTAGGTGTGTTTGATTTTTGAAAATATTTTGGAGTTGTCTCGCTTTCAATATAGAATTTGTCCACCGTCTATTCATATAGACTTTTTTGAAAAATGAATCGACATAAAAAAAAACAACCATATATGCTGTATATAATTCTTTTAACTTTTAAAACATGTACATCTAGATGTATTTTATTTTTTACTAATGTAGGAGGATAACTACTAACAACTCTGTATATAGCAAAATTCTCACCAACGAGGGATGTCTCAATGGTGACAGTATGTAAATATGTAATAAAATTTTATTAATGATAAAAAAAAGCACTCTGGACTTTGAATCCAGCGATCCGAGTTCAAATCTCGGTGGAACCTGACTTACTTTTTAGTCTTTGTGACTCACATTTCTTTTATAAACAACTTTATGTAGTCTTCATTATTGTCTTGGCAGTTTGTCTATTTTCTGCGTCACGTTAATTAATTGGGTTTATTATACCTTATTTTATCATTTATTTCATGTATTAGACATTGCATGTTGTTCTCAACATTTACATACTTGAAATATCCACGTATATGGTGAAATTGCATTGTCAGTGGTATACCAATTTAATACATTGAACTTAATCATGTTAAGCTATCCGTCTCTTTTCCTATTTCGCCATGGCGAATTATAGCTCCATCACTGACAAGTTTCCAATGTTTATTGAACTTTCTGTTTAAGTTGTAAAAATATTACTTATACGGCAAAAAAGCTTAGTTCCACCGAGATTGAACTCGATCCTGGATTAAGCCAGAGTGCTAACCATTACACCATGGAACCTGTTAAGAAAATAAGAAATGTATGTACTTAACAGTGATCAACTCAAAAACCTGCCAAAAAATTCATCGGAATTTATATAAATACGGGTATGCATTTTAGTTTGCAATAACGATTATTTCATCGCCAAAATAAACTGATGTAATACCGCACTTCACCCACTAAGATTGAAACGGTCGTAAAACATTACTTGGTTGTAATAATGCACCTAGGCGTATATTGATATCTATGTGTTCATACGTAACGAATAGAAAGAAAGTTATAAAAGTAAGAAAATAATAAATCGGTGCGTCCCGTATTCATATGATATAATCTCTATATCTAGGTCAGATGTTAGCACCTGGACTTGACCACGATCCGAGTTCAATCTCGTGAACCTACTCTTTTAGTCTTGCTCACATTTCTTTTAAAACAACTTATGTATCTTCATTTTGTTCATTCTATTCTGCGTCACGTTATATGGGTTTATAACTATTTATCATTATTCATGTATTAGACATGCATTTGTTCTCAACATACAACTAAATAACGTATATGTAATGCTTCATGTATACCATTAATACATTGACTTATCATTTAAGCTATCCTCTCTTCCTATTCGCCAGGCGAATTATAGCTCCATCTGAACAAGTTCAATTTTATGACTTGTTTAAGTTGTAAATATTACTTATACGCAGAAACTTAGTCCACCGAGATTGAACCGATCGTGACAGAGTCAAGTCTACCATACACATGAACTGTAAAAAATAGAAATATACTAACAGTGACACTCAAACCTCCAAAATTCCGATTTTATATAAATCGGTAGCTTATTGAGAACGTATTTATCGGCCAATAAACTATGTATAACCGACACTTCACCATAAGATGAAACGGTCGTAAACTTCTTGTTAGGTAAGCACCTGGATTGATTTAGTTTTCATCGGTAACGAATAAAGAAGTTATAAAAGTAAGAATAATAATCGTGCGTCCCGTTCTATAGATATAATCTTAATCATAGGTCCTGTGTAATGTACCTCTGCTTTGAATCACGTCCGAGTTCAAATCTCGGTGGACCTGACTTACTTTTTGTCTTGTGACTCACATTCTTATAAACACTTTATTATCTTCATTATGTCTTGGCATTTGTCTATTTTCTGCGCACGTAATAATTGGGTTTATTATACCTTATTTTATCATTATTTCATGATTAGACATTGCATGTTGTTCCACATTACTACTTGAAAATCCACGTATATGGTGAAATTGCATTGTCATGGATACCAATTAATACATTGAACTAATCATGTTAAGCTATCCGTCTCTTTTCCTATTCGCCATGGCGAATTATGCTCATCACTGACAAGTTTCCAATGTTATTGAACTTTCTGTTAAGTTTGTAAAATATTACTTATACGGCAGAAAAAGCTTAGTTCCACCGAGATTTGAACTCGGATCGTGGATCAGAGTCCAGAGTGCTAACCATTACACAGGAACTGTTAAGAAAATTAGAAATGTATGTACTTAACAGTGATCAACTCAAACTGCCAAAAATTTCATCGGAATTTATATAAATACGGGGTATGCATTTAGTTTGCAAGTAACGTATTATTTCTATCGGCCAAAATAAACTTGTATATACCGACACTTCACCCCTAAGATTGAAACGGTCGAAAACAGTTAGCTTGGTGTAGAGTATGCACCTAGCGTATTATCTGATCTAGTGTGTTCATACGGTACGAATAGAAAGAAAGTTATAAAAGTAAGAAAATAATAATCGGTGCGTCCGTATGTTCATATAGATATAAATCTCTATAATAGTCATAGGTCCATGGTGTAATGGTTAGCACTCGGACTTTGAATCAGCGACCGATTCAAATCTCGGGGAACCTGACTTACTTTTTAGTCTTTGTGACTCACATTTCTTTTTAAACAACTTTATGTAGTCTTCATTTTGTTTGCAGTTGTCTATTTTCTGCGTCACGTTAATTAATTGGTTTTATACCTTTTTTATCATTTATTTCAGT
>CM034354.1:14759069-14824069 GCA_019925275.1 Mytilus edulis | reverse complement strand
TTTCCATGGTTGAATGTTTAATTGTAAATAATATTACTGGGTATTGGTCCAAGATTGGAAATGTTTCCGATGTTACATTGAACCACGTTAGAAAATATATAAAATGTTGTAGTGTCAAAAACTGATTATCGATTATTAATGTATCTGTCGAGTATCGGCAAAATAAACTGATGTATATACCGACACATATGATTAAGAAAACAGGGTTTTTCATTTATTTTAGGAACTATTTTTTCTTAGTCTATTTTTACATACGTTCTTTCTGGTTTCCGTTACGCATCTTCACTGTTCTAGTTATGGACCGTTCTGGCAATATTCTTCTCGTTTTTGTCCTTAACTAGAACGACACATATGAGGACATGTTATATAAAAGAAATCAGTAAAAACGAAACATTTTTAATTCAACAGGATAATTTTGTATTAGTTACTTTCCGTGGAAATTATTCATGGAGAATGGTTTATCATTTGTTATGTTGCTGGGAAACTATCCAGAGACTATAAATGATAAGGTATATGTTCCCAAGGAAATACGTTTTCGATTGTTTGTACCTGTTGATCTAATACATATATGAGAATGTTTCTTCTTCCATGATCATTTTTATGTTTCCTATCCTGGAATAACTAGTTACAGATAATAGATGAACAATTTGGAGTTTAGTATGGTGTTCATTATCACTGAACTAGTATATATATATATATATTTAATTTATATATATTATATATATATATATATATTTGTATGGGGGTCAGCTAAAGGACGCCTCCGGGTGCAGGAATTTCTCGCTGCATTGAAGACCTGTTGGTGACCTTCTGCTGTTGTTTGTTCTATGGTCGGGTTGTTGTCTTTTTGACAAATTCCCAAATTCCATTCTCAATTTTACATTGTGTTTCTAAAGGATTTATTTTAATTTTCTGTCTTAACGGGAAACTGTACACGGATAATTATAGAAAATGTATTAGAATCAGACAAGAACATCATTCCTTTGGACCCAATATATATTTATTTATTATTGTTTTTTCTTTAAATTCTCCATTTGACACCATATCATTAGTAAAGAATACACATTTTTAGATATATTTGAACTTCAAAAATAGCTACATATTTTAATGTCTGTCTGATTTCAGCTGGGATAGCAAATTAGTATCGTTATCAACTTTAAGCTTATAGTGCAACTTGGACAAATATACCAGGCTATCATGCAAAAAAGGGATTGACTTTGTTTTAGCTAAATAAAGCAAATCGTCTGAACTTACGTGTAAATTTGTGTCACCCCAAAGGAGTCATTTGACAAAATACAATTATTACCCGCTGAAGAGTTGATTATCCAAAATTGTCAACCCAAGTAAGTGTTTTTCCACCAGGGCTTTTGGATAACCAAAGACTAAATGGGACATAACTGTTTCTTTTATACCGACTGTTACAGATTGTCAAAACATACACGTTAGAAAACTTATTAATATTAACAATGTTTGTGTGTACAACAAAGGCAGACTTTTTTTTGAAAAAAATATAGTTGGCCCTGAAAAGTATTGTCCCCAAGAGATATCGTGGTCACTAGATTAATTTCCAAGGTTTCGTTTGATCTTGTTTCTTCGTCACTTCACGGGTTTCTAATCTGGTTTTTACTATATTTGTTTTTGATTATCTTTCGTTAGGTGGCGTTTTTCGTTGCAGTAGTTATAAAGATAGATGTTAAAATCTCTTAATTCACTGATAACACATTACTTCAGGGCAATAACTCCTATAAGGAGTCAACTTACAGTTACGGTTATTAATCATGCATGGTTCTTAGTCTTCTATAATGGATTAATTTTGTTGTTCACATTTTTTACCCATTTGTCATGAGTTAACAACTAGTTATTTAATTCTGAATATTACTAAGATATTTTTAGAAAGTCCTTTAATTTAGTTACGATCCATGGTAACTCATTAAACATTTTGATACATTTTTTCTTGAAAAATATTAAGGTAACACCACAGTGAAATAATTTTGAATATTGTTATTTTTATTTGGTACCTTTGATTCGGTTATTAATCATGCATGATTCTTAGTCTTGTATAATGGATTAATTTTGTTGTTCACATTTTTTACCTATTTGTCATGAGTTAACAACTAGTTATTACATTCTGAATATTACTAAGATATTTTTAGAAAGTCCTTCAATTCAGTTACGATCCATGGTAACTAATTAAAACTTTTGATGCATTTTTTCTTGAAAAATATTAAGGTAACACCACAGTGAAATAATTCTGAATATTGTTATTTTTATTTGGTACCTTTGATTTTGAGAATTTAAAATACATTTGTATTTCTACATTAATTTTGTAGTGGTATATTGCTATAGACATATGAAACATGTAATAGATTATAGATGATAAATTTGGAGTTTAGTATGGTGTTCATTATCACTGAACTAGTATATATATATTTGTATGGGGCTCAACTGAAGGACACTTCCGGGTGCAGGAATTTCCTACTATTCTGTTGATATTATGTAAATATATTATGGAGAAGACGGAACTAAGTTTAACAACTTGTGTCTAATCCATTTGTGCTGAACAATAAAATATGTTTCAACTAAATATATTATGACGTCGCATACTATCATGTTTTATCTGAATGTTTCAATCGTCATTACAGCATATCCGTTGGGTAAGTACTAATTAGTAACTTTGTCTGGATTACCATGAATTATCTATTCGTTTGTATTGGCTTTGAACTTTGACAACCTCGTCCTTTTTTATATCCTTAGGCTACAATGCCTTTCAAGGGTAGTAACACCTTTTATGGCTCAATTTCTGAACATATTTGCTTTTATTTTCTCCTCTCCTCTGTCTGTCTGTCTGTCTGTCTGTCTGTCTGTCTGTCTGTCTGTCTGTCTGTCTGTCTGTCTCTCTGTCTGTCTGTCTATCTATCTGTCTGTCTGTTTGTCTGCCTTCCATCAGTCTCTCTCTCTCTCTCTCTCTCTCTCTCTCTCTCTCTCTCTCTCTCTCTCTCTCTCTCTCTCTCTCTCTCTCTCTCTCTCTCTCTCAATAGTCGGCTAAAGAGGTCTAAGGTCTACACAAATAGTACATTCTTTAATTTTAACAATGTTGACTAAGTTACAGATCTAGCTTCGCAAAATAAGTAAACAACTGAAAGAACCCCTTTATTTATTTTAGTCGAAAAAAGAGTGAAACTCACCATTCCAAGACACCAGGTAGTATAAGGTTTCAATTGACGATATCTGCCAAGTTATTTGTATATCTTATTCTTCTATATACAAATAAGAAGCTGTGGTACATTTGTATCACCATGTGTTATTATTGCTAATATGACATATGTTAGACAGCTTCTTAACATCTTAGAAGGTTAGCTAGAATAATTCACTGTACGGCCTTCAACAATGAGCAAAACCCATATTTCTCATTAAGATCGAATGACAAACAATATTAAAACAGACGACTTATCTACAAAACAAAAGTCGTAATGTCAGTATACTGTATGGCGCAAATGGCGTAATTAAAAAAGGTGCATGGTGTCTAGTACAATGGTGTAGAGTGTAATTGTATAAAGTGTATGGTGTTAGAAACAAAATCAGAAAAATACTAAACACCCAGGAAAATTCAAAAAGAAAAGTACCGAATCAAATGTAATTGAGAAGTAAAACCATTCACTAACTGTAAATAATCAACGAAAAACATATGCTGTTTTTTTCAGTTTTTATTTCTATAATTGACCCAATTAGTTATGTTATAATTGAATAAATGAAAAATAAGCTCATCATAACATCGGTGAGGTTCTTCATGAGTTCTTTGGCTATGAATACAAAAGGTTTCATCGACCATATGTTCTTTTACATGATGTACCACAGGAAGGGTTGAAACAACAAAGATGACCTGAAAAATTATAAAACACAAATAAGATATACACAAAAGATGTGGTGTGTGTGCAAATGAGACAATTCTCAATCCAAGTCACAATTTGTAAAATTAGAAAAAAAACACTAGGTTAAAGTACGGTCTTCTACACGGAGCCTTGGCTCACACCGAACAGCAAGCTGTAAAGAGTCCCACAAATGAATAGTGTAAAACCAACCGAACGGGAAATTCAACGGTCTCTCATATCATCATTGTGTTATTATTATATTTGATATCAGCATATAATCCATCCTAAATAGTTTCCATTCGACGTTAAGCGAGCAAATATAATCAAATGTGTGGCTGTTTTTGTGCTGTTGTTTTTCTATATTTATTTTACTAAAACATTGCATATTACACGAATGTTTGTCGAGTGAACTGAATTTTTTTTTAAGATTAAACTTAAGTCAGATAAATTGCTCTCTGACGACGCTAAGCTAATTTATAGGCCATACAAATTATTAGAGTGTCTGGACTGATTTTTAAAGTAACGATACCATGCTTTATATCGTTAAACCAACATGCATATGTCAAATATTATAACATTACACGAAGAGAATGACCAATGAAGACTATTTGTTCTTTCCTATGAGTATGATTTCAAATAGCAACAAACTATCTACTTGTTTCAGATGACAAAAAAGAGCAACACAAGCTTTGAGGTTAAAACAATCGGATAGACATTGAAAAATACTAATTTCATATGTTGTTTACACTAGGACTAATAGCGGACTAATAGCGATATTTTTTAACAAATTGTGTGTGCTTTAATGGGAAAGTCTACTTAGTAATAGTACAAATGTTCCTGCGCTCACAGATCATGGTCTTTATATCAGTCATGTGTATGGTAGGCCAACGATGTACACTGTAATCAGACAACACATTCAGATTCGAAAGCAATCAAAGTGTGTCCACCTGAGTAGGAAAGTATTTCCGGACAAAATTCTTTCAAATAAAGGCAACAGTAGTATACCACTGTTCGAAATTCATAAATCGATTGAGAAAAAAACAAACACAGGTTACAAATTAAAACTGAGGCAAACGCATCAAATATAAGAGCAGAAATACGACCAACAGAACACATTAAAATGTAACACGCACAGAAACGAACTATAACATTTTTTCAAATAAAAGACAAAAAGATTATTTGAACATTCTAGTTAATTAGGGTCTATTCAAATGTTGTTGTCCATTTTGCAAGTTTATGGATGTCATGTTTTTTGTACGATTTACTGACCTCGATTACACTCCTTGTCTGAGTTGCACAGTTGTTGATATTGTATGCACGCGGGACAACCTGGACCCGATTGACTGTTAGAACACGTTGGACATCCAGTACGATCACCCTATTTAGAATTAAGAAAAAAACATGATTTAGGAAGAATGCCATTTCCATTATCTTTATTAATATAATGGAATTTAATTCGAACGTTCTGAAGCAAAATTGATTATAATTTGGCATTAATATTGCGCAATCATGTTTTTTCTCTCGCTATTAATGCCGTATTGATACAACATCCATATGATATTGGATGTGTATTGATTTGCGTTTGATAAATAGATAAATATTTTTGTTACTTGTTAATGGCTTTAAACTAGCTGTCAGTGAGCTCGATTACTTTGAGATATTAACTTAGTGTCTTTTTTGCTGTTGAGATGAATTAATACACTGCAACGTCCAGTCTTCAACGTAGTAATTTTATTTTAGCTTTGTATTGGTTTGATTTTGATAGTTAGTTCATATATTGCGTTGTTTAACCACTGTCCGACGTAAGCATGGTAAGGTAGAGGGTTCTGCGCCATATCATGTATGTTCCTGTCCCAAAACCGGTGCTTGTAGTTCAGTGGTTGTCGTTGGTTCATGTATGCCATATTTGTTTTTCGTACATTATTTTGCTCTAAATTAGGTACTAGTAATTAGTTTTGTCAATTGATTTATTCATAATTATCATGTCAGTCCTATTATAGCCGATTCTACAACTTTTATTGTATAGGTTTTTCTTCTTGTTCAATGAAGGCCGCACGATTGCCCATGTTTGCTTATATCCACATCATTTGAACGTTGTCTCAGTGGTTATCATACCACATCTCCTATTGCGATTTGAAATTTTTGAAGATTATGTTTCTTCTGTTCTTCATCTTGGACACTTGATTCATAACGTTTGTGATAATTGCCTTTTTATTTAATAAAACCAGTTTGTAAGTGAAATATGTTTACTAGATTATTTCATTACTCTTTAAATTTGTATACAGTCTTTATTGTTAAATGTTACTATGAAGGCTTTTACCTTATACAAAGATAACATACCTTTATAGGACTAGTGCATCCTCGTCCTCCGCATGGCATCCCACAACATTTCTTATTGCCTTAAATGAAAAATATAAGATAACGTAGATACGTACGGAAACAATTTTTAAAATTGTTAATATGTTTTTATAAGATGGACTAAACATAGTATATCATATCATATATAATAAACAAGGGTAAAACTAACTTACAGGAAATAGTTTTGTGAATTAACATTTAAAATTTTCGTAATGATAGTTTTTCAGGAAAATTTACTTCCGTTAATTATTACTTCTATTTATATAATTTTTCTAAATGATATAAAACAATTCTAGCTTTGGCATGCCAAAAAAGGCATTTTCAATTGACTTTATATTACACAAATAATCAGGTTAATGGACTAATGACATTAGCTAAACCGTCGTTATCTTTCAGTATTCATAGTCGTAGACGTAATAAATACAAGCCACGTCATTTTGTATGTGGTGGAGAGTTGTCTCATTGGCAACCATACCACATCTTCTTATTTTTATATAGATTCAGCAAAATAGTTTGTCTTTTATATATACTGAGGAACCAAATTGCTAGCTTGACATTCAAAAGATATTGAAAATGGCCATCTAAGCCAGCACATTAGTCAACAATGAGTACAATACAACTGAACTCTTTTCCTCAAATGTAAACTGATTTGTTATTTGCTGTATTGTCTCAACAATATTAATCATGTCCACAACTTAGCTGTTGTTGCTTTTGTTTTAGTTAATATCAGAACTTGTGCTACCAAAATACTAAATGTGCATTTGTGTCTTTATAATAACTTGAAATAGACTACTACATGTATTTATGTTTTTGAATTTAATCATGTCATATCATGTTTGTTTTTATTTCTCATGTTGGATGATGTTGTTCGATGGAGATATGCGTTTCAGCTCGAATTATTCTGAAAGATCTTTATTGATTGTGACACAGTGATGACTGTTGTATCTAAATTTTGACTATTTTACCGCTTATGCCTATTTTTTTCACACATCGTTATCAATATAATGGAATTTGATGCGACTGTCATACAAGTGAGAGGTTTAGCGCTTTACAATGCAATCAGGTTCAATCCACCATTTTGTACATTTGAAAATGCATTTACCAAGTCAGATATATGACAGTTGTTGTCCATTAGTTTGATGTCTTTTATAATTTGATTTTGCCATTTAATTAGGGCATTTCCGTTTTGAATTTTCCTCGGAGTTCAGTATTTTTGTGATTTATTTCAGAGTTATTTGTTTTCTTACTTTCTGTACAATCTGAATCCGTGTCACAGTCATATCGTACATCTACAAGGTTACAAAAGTTTGGATCGTCTTTAGGAACTGGTGGACAAACTCCCTGTCTTGGTTTTGGTGGCTTAAACAATAGATTAGATATGCATACTCTATGAAAATACAGATATTGCAATGCACAAATGAAAGAAATATAGTTCTGACCATTTAAAGAGCAATATATGATTAACATTTTATCATAATATTGCGTATTAGTTTAATAAAGATCAACGAAAATAAACTTGAATTACATTTCTACTGACTTTTTAGATCATACAAATATTTTTTCGTTTTTTTTAGTAAACAATCTGACACTCGGAGCAGATAAGTTAATCGATTTTTTCTGCTATTATATTATCCAAGATGACGTTATACAGTTAAAATACCTTAAAAATTAAACAGTTCAAATGTGCATTTCGTTTACTTAAGACTCATCAATGGTGTTCGACTTAAGCAGCTAGTATCTAAGGAATGAGCGGACATTGAAAACAATTTCAAATAGGCGAAACTTATCTAAGACTAACACTAGTGTCTTGCTGGTATTGGCAACCATGACTTAAATAATCCATAAACAGTTCAATTAACAACAGATTATAAAAGAACAAATAATTGAAAGACTTAAAAGTTAAGATAAATTTCGCAAACAACGTTTGGATTTTGTATACTTACATTCGGTTTGACTGGTTTTGCACATCCTATTCCACAAGTAACACCACAACATATTTGACCTGAAAAGACACATTTGATTTATAGACGATTGCAGCGATGGAAGTCATCCTCACAACATAAAAAGGAGACACTAAGACTAAGCATTATAAAACAGATATCGTCCCGGTCATCGCGAAAACTTTTGATAATGAATATAAAGATCACCGATAACATGATATAACACATTTTATTTATTATATATGATTTTATGAACTGATCAGTAACATGCTTTTGTAATTTACCAATTCAGGGACGAAGGATGATTGAGTTGAATTATCATCATTTATACGATTATTACCTTAAGACTAAGTTAAAATTCAAGTAAATGTCCTAAAATGTTATCAAAGGTACCAGGATGACAATTTAATACCCCAGACGCGCGTTTCGTCTACACAAGACTCATCAGTGACGCTCAGATCAAAATGGTTATAAAGCCAAATAAATGCAAAGTTGAAGAGCATTGAGGACTCAAAATTCCAAAACAAATGTGCCAAATACGGCTGAGGTAACCATTACTGGGATAAGAAAATCCTTAGTATTTCGAAAAATTCAAAGTTTTGTTAAATTACTTTCAGTGACGGTTTTAATAAGATTTTCAATCAAATACACAATCCCAAATGTTCGATGTTTTAGATTTAGACCTTGATATCTAAATGTATTTGGTACCTCGGTTGTCCAGTGGTGTAAGTAGTTACTACTGTAATCACTAGCCAGTCAACACTGAGGTTGAGAGTTCGAAACCCACTCGTGCGGGTGCACTCGACTTCCATCTTAATTGATTAGGATTGTCAGTTTTCCTATCGAAAGGTCGCTGGTTTTCTCTGGTACTCCAGCTTCCTCCACCAAAAAGATTGATTGCCACGAAATAACCTAAATGCAGTGCTTAAAAGTGGCGTTACACACCAAAAATAAAAATCAAATCTAAATGTACTTACCATGGGGACATTCCTTTTCGTGACTACAATCGTGCTGGTAAACTAAACAGGGGACGTTTTTTGGGAAAGAAGGACACTCTGGTCGATCCTTCTACAATATGGATTTTTCTTTAAATACCAGAAAATCAAGACAAAAATGTCAATTGCTTTATTTCAAGTATCAATATTACAGGATTCATTAACCGTGTTAATGTTTAATGTTAATATTAGTACATGTTGTAATGTACTATTTTATTGATTGTTTATGTATTTCTCTGTCATGAGTGTTCTTGCGTTCATTTGAACTCTATCTTGCAACTTGAAGTTGTCATTCTAGCGATATTTGTAAAATTGCCATATAAGCGACATGTTTGGCTAGCCATGAAAACAAGTTCAACCCGCTAATTTATTTTTTAAATGTTCTGTACCAAGCCTAGAATATGGCAGCTGTTATCAAAAAGTCCATCTTTATGTGTGTTGACGTTTGTTTTTGTAGCAGTTCAATGTTGTGTAGGTTTCACCATATGTGCTTATTGCAAAAGCAAGGATTATAAATTATTATAAAAGTGTACTACTTTAGAGTTATAATATGTTTACAAAATACTGAATTAGCAGATAAATTTGTGTGAGCTATAAACATTTGTCAAGCAGTTGCATTACAAAGATTTGTTTTGGATTTTAAATAATCGCCATTCGCTTCGTTCATTTTGTATTTACCATTGTTCTCTATTCTTCATATTGCAAACTCTAAAAAAAAATCTTCGTTATTTTTTTACTATTCTTGTTTGGCACTGTATTTTGGCTTTTTAATTTATGTTCTGTATTCTGTAAATACCAATTTGACTGCCCCTCTGGTATCGTTCGCCCCTCTTCTTTTACGACTATGTAATATTTAACCAGAATTCATCAGCCTAATCGTATTAAATGCGAATTTTTAAAATCTACTCACTGGTGCAGGTTCTTTACACTGTCGAGATCCACATATATCTGGACAGCATTTTTTAGTACCTGTTTAAAAAGGAGTACGCGGATATTCAAAATGAAACTCCAATGTATATAATTTTCGATTCTAAGCGGAAAATGTCCCAAAAATACATTTATTGCTATAATGTATATACAATAATTCACGTCCATATAGAAAGAAATTAAAACGGTGGTTGTTCCTCGGTCCGTGGGCACATTTACCCAAACCAAAGAACAGCGTGTTGTTCTTGTACAATTAGAAAAAATATATGTTAGTATGATTGCCGATGAGAAATAACTTCAACAAAAACAAAATCACATAGAGATTAACAACTATTGGTCTGCGTATACCTATCAACAATAAGTAAAACCATGGACCATAACGAGTAGTCAGCTTGGTGGTATATCTTCACAGCATATCAGGATGCAATGATCAGAACTTGACGTTAAACAGCCGTTCGTCTATTTATTCAAGATACCCATACAATAACGAATTGCATGATAAAGTTTCAGCTAAATTCATCCCTCACTTGGTAAAGAAGCTTCTTACGCCTTATTCGTTGTTAACATGTCCAGAGCCAGGAGACTGTTGTCCAGTCTTTTTCATTGATTAAAAATAAAGAGTAGAGACCATTCGACAATAAACCTTGATCCAGGAAAAAGAAAAAAATATTACGGTCAAACAGAAAAAGACAAAAAGACAAACAACAGTCGTCTACAAAACCATATAAAAATTCAATACTGACATATGCAAGACCCATAAAACAGAGGATTGTCTCATGTACGGCTCATTGATACCATTCAAATTATTTTCCACTAAGGGTATCCATTCTGTTACTCATTACACTTACATATTTAGAGAGAACGAACATAGAGGAAACGTGGGTACCACAATAGGAATATATATGTTTTCTCCTTTTATCAGATATTGCTTTATTTTGTAGGCTTTGATCAGGTCGTAGGTTTGTATGATAGTATTGAATCGCTTTTTTCACATATCATTTGTATACGTTTTTGTCATTGTTGAAAGCAAAAAAGTGACCTAAAGTTTTTCATATCCTAGCCTATAAGGTTTTAAAAGACGATGTTCCATTGTTTATCGGACCCAATTTCCGGTATTTCTACGGAGGTTAAAGTTGGTATCCCCGTTTTGGAATTATCGTTGTTTTAGTTATTTTGCGATCTGTGGCTGCACCCGAATGAACATCTCATAATCGGGAATGGGACAATGTCTTTGTATATAAGAATCTAAAACCACGAACACATGTCTCTAATGAATTGCTTATAGACCGAAAATATTGGTCAACCAATTTGAAGATGACAGTTATACAGAAGGATGATTTTATACAGAAGAATGATTTTATACATCTTCCTCATGGCTATGTTGTAGCAAGGAATGTGTTATAAATAATGAGTAATAAGCCAAATAAAGTTTGGTTAATATTCTTTTTAGGTGTAAAACCACCATTGATTTTCCACTATTAGTCTTTGTTAAATTTGCAGAATTTATCTTTGTTTCAAATAAAGAAATACTTGGCGTGAGAAAAGTTTTATCCTGTCCAGTACTACAGAAAAAAATTCAAATAACATTTCATTTGATTATAAGAAAAAAACCATCATTGGAAGTTAACCAATCAAATTTCTCCCCTTATTTTATCTGTGTACAAGGTTTAGTCACCATGTAACCTCAAGATTAAAAAATTTCTAAAGAAATCCCCCCAAAAAATAATGATGTTTTGAAATACCCAAGACATGTGTTTATGACACAGAAATGTTTTTACTGCAATAAAATATAGGATGAATTACCTACAACTGTCAAATTCAAGGGAATTTTTTTTCCGACCAACTTTCGTATACATCCGGATGTGACGTACCATGATTTGGTGGTATTACACCTTTAATGACAAGCTTTATTTAGTATTCCCAATCGGGTTTAGAGCTGCAATTTTACTAAAGCTTATCTTGATTGCCATGTCGGCGAATGGTTTCTGTATTTGACATATACATGTCTTTAATTAAATTGTGAACACAATGTTTATTTTCTTGATTTGTATTCTGTTAAGACTTAAAAAGAACAAAGTATACATACTGGAGCAGTCATCGTCATTACCACCACAACCAGAACCAATGCGTGCTACGCTACAAAAACTCAATGGTTTGTCAGTAAAGGTAGGACATATGCCTGATTTGCGCTTCGATGTCTGAAAGAATAATTGAAACAAAAACATGTACATCACTTTTGATATTGACCAACACTGATCAATTGGAATTTTAAAGTCCTGTAGTTTTGTTAACTTTTCAACGTTCAACAATTTACCTATAAGCACTGCAAATTGCTTAATTTATTCTTTTATTTTGTAGATTTTTTTTTATCAATAATCAATTTTTGCTATGTCATTTAGATTGCATAAAGGCAATTACAATTAATAAAACAAATGAAACACGGGTGTTTCTGAAATCGACAAGGAAAATTATAATTGGTTAGCAATGTTGAAAAAATTCCAAGAAATGGTGCCAAATACGGCTAAGGTAATCTATGCCTGGGATAAGAAAGTCCTTAGTTTTTCGAAAAATTCAAAGTTTAGTAAACAGAAAATTTATAAAAATGACATAATTATTGATATTCATGTCAACACCGAAGTGTTGGCTGCTGGGCTGGTGATACCCTCTTGAACGAAACGTCCACCAACAGTGGCAGGTTTAATCCACCATTTTCTACATTTGAAAACGCCTGTACCAAGTCAGGAATATGACAGTTCTTGTCCATTTGTTTTTGATGTGTTTTGTCATTTGATTTTGCCATGTGAGAATGGACTTTCCGATTAGATTTTCCTCTGAGTTCAGTATTTTTGTGATTTTACTTTTTTCCATGTTCAACTTTATTACTTACGCATTCTTTTCCACATTCTTTTGGGCAACACATTTTGTCTGGAATATTTAAAATAAACATAAAAAATAGAATGAAAGGGAATTGAATATTCAGTTGTGTTTTCTATAATCATAGGATAATATAATGAAGCTTTAATAACTTATTGATCAATGAAACTTTAAAAAATATCAACCCTTATTATTAATTAAGCAATATTAAAATTAAATAGCAGCAACATTGATGATAAATACACAGTGAAACCTGTCTAAACTAAATCTGGCATAAACAACAAATTGACCATAGAACAAGAAAACAAAATTCAGAGAGGTCACCAATGTGTCTTTAACACAGCGAGAAAATCCGGCACTCGGAGGCCACCTCCAGCTAACCACTTAACAAAGATGTGTACTACTTCAGTGCAAAAACGACATATAAGACTACCAAAGTCCAGAATCTCCTGAAATGAGATAGGCGCAAACGTACGTCGGTGTTTAACATGTGTCGTGAGATCTCAACCCTCCTGTATACATCTAGCAAATGAAAATTAAACAAATAGACGCACAGCAATTCGCGCAGTGAAAAAATAAAAGAAGTCCGAGTCTGATGTCAGAATTGGTAACTAAAGAACAATAAGAAAAATGACAATGATACATAAATTAACAGAGGACTACTAGCAGTTATTGACATGCCAGCTGCAGACCGCAATTAAGTGGATTGTTAAAATATGTCTTCATCATGTTTGGAAGTTTGTTTCGAAAGCCTGTAATTCAGTGGATATTGTTAATTGCAGTTTGTTATATTTTTTTTCCGTTTATTGTTTCTTCAATGTTTCCACATGTGAAAACAGTATATTTCTTTATGAGGTTTAGTATATGAATTGATAATCAATCATTTAACAAATGTCATTTTCTGAGCACCCATATTTGTTACATTGCATATTACTTTTTATTGCTTAACATCTAACAGGACAATCTAAAACTTGAAACTTATAAATGAAACTATCATAATTATTCAACATTTATACATCCTTAAATGGCGTTGGTTTTCAGCTGTAGTTCACCGTAATAACTATACTTCAAAATACAATTGATCGATAATGCTATCATAATCTTACAAAGTCCACATTCACTATTTGTCTGACATTTATCCGTTTTCGTAACCCGAGACATTGTCCTGTCTGTTTTATCTTTGGACATGGTGGATTGGTTGCTGACTGTATAAATAAAGATAATATTACTGTATAAACAACGTACTTAAAAAGACTTATCAATCATGTGATAGCTTAGTCTACACTATTTTCTGCGATACATTGTTCTCTCTGTTTTATCTTTGGACATGGTGGATTGATTTGTATGTCGCCAAGTACAAATATCCTTTGTTGGCTGGTACAAAATGCCATGTTTTTGAGTTCCCAGCTTTATATATAACAAGAATTACATGATATTGTGTAACTATGGTCTTACTCAAGCCAAAGATGAAAATACACAAAAGTCGGTTCCTTTTTTTCAAATGTGAAAAATATCTGAAACAAGCTTATATCAATACATGTGTATTTTGCAGTTTAATTTAATAGTGAAAGTCTAAATTGCATAACCAATTGATTATGGTATTTCTTGATTTCAGAAATCATTTTGTTTTCGCCACTTTCGAAGTTTTTGCCACTTCGAAGTTTTTAGCCAAATTTAATTCAATTGAAATATTGTGAACTATCTACTTCGTAAAATTTTCTACATTATAGTTTAAAAAGAACAAATCGCTCAGAAGACATCTGTAGCCATTCGATTAGACCACACTATTAAAATAAACCATACTGATGGCTCCTTTCATCTTATGCGTTACTATGCATAAAACGGAATGACCTTAATATAACGTCGTTTAAGCCATTACCCTTACACACACATATATATACCATTCGACCAAAAGATTTATAAATGAAGATTTTTTTTATTTTTCTTGTCCTAATATTATGTGAAAATAAATAATGTGGACGTCACTCAAAATTGAATCCCGTTTATCCAAAAAGAAAAGTGAAACAGATTCTCATATTATTATTTATAAATCATCGATTTTATTCAAGCTAGATCGTTCACATATTGATATTAAAGTCTTCATCGAGACTGGGATTTTAAAACTCAATCTTTTTATCATTTCAGTTTGATAAATCCGATAATAATTTTTGCATCAATGAAGGAATCTATCTTTTTATAGATGACTTTATTGCTGACAGCTATCATATGCGTGTATCTCTTAAAATTTGATGATTAGTGATTTTCTGTCAAAATCAGAAAACACCAAGCGTTAGCGGATAAGACAAAATGTCAGAAAAACCGATATACAAAAACCAGACGACATCGAATCAGTATATTTATATCAGAATTTTGTTTTGAAATTAACATGAATAATGAATAATTACACATAGATTTTTTTATCTTTTTCGGCAAACCCACAATTTCTTTTTAATAAAATGTGACCTACAAAAGTAACACTGGTCATATGAATCTTAACATTTCTTCATGATTAGCATACAGTTTATTAAATACAATATTTGGGGAAAGTTATTGCCTTACTAACTTACAGAATTTTTTGCAAATCAATTTTTTTTTAATTGTTTGGTGTTTTAACGACACTTTTAAGTACCACATTAAGGCTATTTCGTGGCGATCAGTTTAAATTGGTGGAGGAAGCCGGAGTGCCCGGAGAAAACCACCGACCTTCTGTTTATAAAATAGAATATTTAGGGGAAGTTAATGCCTTACTCATTTGATATTAACAAACACTTTTTGTTGAAAATCAAACACAGAGATTTTGAAACCTATCATTATTATGCTCGTTATAAGGTACACACGAAACAATAGTGGTTTAAGCGAAACACATTAATAAATAATCACAAATTGATACATCTCGTAAACTATAGTTTGGTTTGATGTTATGATTTTGTGAAATGATGATGAACGTACGATTGTTTTATATTATAGAAACTTTAAAATAGAAAAATCAAGCATACTAAATTAGAAATAAGAGGAATAACCTTTTATTTCTATACTTAAGTAGTACTTAAAAACTTACATGTGCATATTGAATTACACAAAGTATAAGAATCACATATTTCCACATTCTTATTTTATCTGGTTCAAGTAAATGAATGATATTTAAACAACTTCTTGTACTTATAACTAGCTTACATGAAAACTTTTCCGGTGTGAAACTATTTATATAACACAATTCGTCATCTTAAGTTGATGTAACATATTGCGCACAACATATATAAATGCGTATTACATTTCTTAGTAAAATATATTAATAGAATAAATGACATTCTTAAAGCATGTAGCTTGCAGAAGAAAAAAAAGTACGCATTATCGAGATAAACCTTTTCATAATTATAGTTTGAAACGATATATATGTAAAGGGAACGAAATACAACGATATATATGTAAAGGGAACGAAATACAACAATGCAAACTAGGCGAAGACAATTAGAAATCAGACAAAAAACAAAAAATAAAAAAACAATCAAACAAAAAACAAAAGCAGTCCATACACAGTTTACAAAATACCTTCACAAGAAACACGATTTCTTTGAAATAAAACCAAAGGCAAACTCAATAATCTATAAACGTATCAGGAGTTCCTAGTTCATATGTCATAACCATCGTGGCACTAATGACAAACATTATTTGTTCCTTTCTATAGACATTATCAAATGAATTAATCGTTTGAAATTGCACAATTAGTCAAAACCAAACATTTAATTTGGTTTTCATTTCTTGTAAAGTATATATTTGAGAAATGCATTATGAAAGTATGACAAATACCACACTTAACTTTGATTAAACGAATGGATCACGAATCCCTTTTTTTTTATAACAAAATGTTTCATTTTTTTTATTTATTTGTAACATGAATTTGGTCAATCATTGATCTGCTCAAGAAATCTTCATCCAAATTGCCTCTTAAAAGAAAAACAGCAATGTATCTTTTTTTTTAAAAAAGAAACTTCCTGCAGGTAAAATATTACCGCAACATGTACATGATGTACACATAAGTTTATTATTCATAACAGGATACCAGGGGTTCATGTACCGACGATAATTGTAAACAAGAATAAAGGTAAACATTATTGTATCTTTGTACTCGCGGTGTCATGCACATTGTCAACGAAAAGTCATATAGAAATAAAACAAGATACGGAAATAATTAATCAAAGTGTCATTTTATCCGAAAACAACGGGAATAGATTGTATTGTTCAAATAGAATAGATTAAGACAATATGTACTCGAGACATACAGTTGTTTATATTGATATATATATTATGTTTTAATTGGACATATGTGATGTATGAGATTAATTTACTTATTAATTTGAAAATTTGAAAAATAATCTGAAATGCCCTGCAAGAAACAAATTATATACACATGATTTAGAAAAACCTATTACTGTGGCAAACAAGGAGACTTGTGATACACATTTTACCTCTGACCATCATTTTCAATTGTTTACTTCTTGACGATTATTTTTTACTTTCAACTGTTTGCTATCAAACCTGTGTTACAATGTTTTTTATGACACCAAATGTTTTTACGAAGTTCAAGTGAAGAATATTAAATCGATTATATTCAAAATACGAACTACAATGTATTTATTATGCGTGGACAAATCAAATACATGTGATAATGGGATTAAAGGTTTAAAAACTCCAAAATATATGAATTCAAATAGTACAAGGCATATTTGAGATCAAAAGAGAAATAAACAGAGCTTCATAAACTCCACGACAGCGAAACAACATTTCCATTTTTATAACATGTATATCTCAAATGTTTTCAAATATATCTATGATTTAAATGGTATATAAGCTTTGAAAAACAGAGATATCTAAAATTGTTCGATTTCCATCTACGAATTATATGTTTTTACGGTTCATATTTACTATAGTTTTAGAGCAATTTAAAACAATACATTTAATTTTAGACTTTAACTTTATACTCCACGTTTCCCTGGGTTTCAAATGCTTAGGTTTGGTAAATCTTTTATGCTTTTATTTTCGAACTCTCTCACAGATATGTTCTTTTCACAAGTTCAAAAATTTATGATAAGCATTAATTTTTCTCTCGAAAACTTATTTGGCCGTAAGCTTATCATTTACCAAACTAGTAGGATAAAGCGTAAAATGCGCAGCATGGTACAACATTAGGTGATGCAAATAGTATAAATATATGTTTTATACTTGACTATGTCATAATTTTGTAATTAATTTGAAGACGTTGTTTGAAGAATTATCATTTGCGTTAAACCTAATTGTTCGATTTCCATCTACGAATTATATGTTTTTACGGTTCATATTTACTATAGTTTTAGAGCAATTTAAAACAATACATTTAATTTTAGACTTTAACTTTATACTCCACGTTTCCCTGGGTTTCAAATGCTTAGGTTTGGTAAATCTTTTATGCTTTTATTTTCGAACTCTCTCACAGATATGTTCTTTTCACAAGTTCAAAAATTTATGATAAGCATTAATTTTTCTCTCGAAAACTTATTTGGCCGTAAGCTTATCATTTACCAAACTAGTAGGATAAAGCGTAAAATGCGCAGCATGGTACAACATTAGGTGATGCAAATAGTATAAATATATGTTTTATACTTGACTATGTCATAATTTTGTAATTAATTTGAAGACGTTGTTTGAAGAATTATCATTTGCGTTAAACCTAGTCATATAAAATGTTGAAAGCTGGGATTTTGATACTATGCGTAATTCATTACGTACATGTAAGTTTTTAACATTAAAAAGTATTGAAATGAAAGGTTCTTACCTATATTATTGACTTGCATTTACGATACAGAAACACAGATTATCGCTACTAAGTATTTTACAATATTTTCCTTTGATCTTTTTGACTGATAATTTCCTTTCCCAGCGGATTCGAGCGAAATAAAAACGTAGTCAAGTGGTATTGCTAGCACTTAAAAGAACACATGCCGTTGTCAAAGGAAATAAACAACGTCTTAATAGGTAAAATAGCGATAAACATATTATTATTGGTCATCTAAACTCGATTGCTTTTCTCAATCTCGTTGAGATAACCAGCGATAATCTATAAATATTTGATTTTTAAATCATCGATTCTACTAGTAATTCATACTAAAGTCCATCTTGTAAAGTATATCAGTTAGATTTACAACACGTTTGAAAATTTATATCACCAGTGTCTTCAATAATGAACAAAGCTCACAACGCACAGTTAGCTATAAAATGTCCCGAAATCACAAATTAATGTAAAAAATTTCAAACGAGAAAAAACAGACTGCCTGATTAATGTACACAAACTGAACGAATAACAAAAATGTAGCACATGTGAGCAGGATCCAAACACTTCCCGAATTGCAATTTCGACTAATGAATTTTGAATGTTCCATTAGTATCTGCCGTCTCTTTTGTCATGCAATTTCATGCAGTGGGATTGAAGTTTACAATTTTGACATGCCATTCATAATCAATTTTACTGGATAATTGCGTGTACTTGTAGCTATTGTAGTTTAGAGAGTCACCATTCCCTTCATTTACACACATTTTTATTATATATTCCGAACAGAGTGCGTCTGATAGTCCCGGATGTCCAATCTGGTTGAATAACAAATCAAATCCAGGAGTATCCGCGTGTAGCCGATACAGGAACCAGTGCAAATCGGATAAGGAGTGTAAACAAGGTCAGTGCTCTGTCGTGTCCAATACAGGAACCAGTGTAACTCAGATAAGGAGTGTAAACAAGGTCAGTGAACTGTTTTGTCCAATACAGGAATCAGTGTAACTCAGGTAAGGAGTGTAAACAAGGTCAGTGCTCTGTCGTGTCCAATACAGGAACCAGTGTAACTCAGATAAGGAGTGTAAACAAGATCAGTGTCCTGTTGTGTCCAATACAGGAACCAGTGTAACTCAGATAATGAGTGTAAACAAGGTCAGTGAACTGTTGTGTCCAATACAGGAACCAGTGTAACTCAGATAAGAAGTGTACACAAGTCAGTGCTCTGTCGTGTCCAATACAGGAATCAGTGTAACTCAGATAAGGAGTGTACACAAGGTCAGTGTCCTGTTGTGTCCAATACAGGAACCAGTGTAACTCAGATAATGAGTGTAAACAAGGTCAGTGAACTGTTGTGTCCAATACAGGAATCAGTGTAACTCAGATAAGGAGTGTTAATAAAGTCAGTGCTCTGTTGTGTCCAATACAGGAACCAGTGTCACTCAGATAAGAAGTGTAAACAAGTTCAGTGTCCTGTCGTGTCCAATACAGGAACCAGTGTAACTCAGATAAGGAGTGTAAACAAGGTCAGTGAACTGTTGTGTCCAATAGAGGAACCAGTGTAACTCAGATAAGGAGTATACACAAGGTCAGTGCTCTGTCGTGTCCAATACAGGAATCAGTGTAACTCAGATAAGGAGTGTAAACAAGGTCAGTGAACTGTTGTGTCCAATACAGGAATCAGTGTAACCCAGGTAAGGAGTGTAAACAAGGTCAGTGTACTGTTGTGTCCAATACAGGAACCAGTGTACAGCCTGCAATTCAGTGGTTGTCGTTTGTTTATGTGTTACATATTTGTTTTTCGTTCATTTTTTTTACAAAAAAAGGCCGTTAGTTTTCTCGTTTGAATTGTTTTGCATTGTCTTATCAGAGCCTTTTATAGCTGACTATATGCGGTATGGGCTTTGCTCATTGTTGAAGGCCGTACGGTGACCTATAATTGTTAATGTTTGTGTCATTTTGGTCTTTTGTTGATAGTTGTCTCATTGGCAATCATACCACATCTTCTATTTTTATAACTCAGATAAGGAGTGTAAACAAGGTCAGTGTACTGTTGTGTCCAATACAGGAACCAGTGTAACTCAGATAAGGAGTGTAAACAAGGTAAGTGTACTGTTGTGTCCAATACAGGAACCAGTTTAACTCAGATAAGGAGTGTAAACAAGGTCAGTTTACTGTTGTGTGTAATACAGGAACCAGTGTAACTCAGATAAGGAGTGTAAACAAGGTAAGTGTACTGTTGTGTCCAATACAGGCACCAGTGTAACTCAGATAAGGAGAGTAAACAAGGTCAGTGTCCTGTTGTGTCCAAACAGTACAGTGTAACTCAGATAAGGGATGTCAACAAGGTCAGAAACTGTTGTGTCAATAGAGGAACCAGTGTAACTCAGATAAGGAGTGTAAACAAGGTCAGTGTACTGTTTTGTCCAATACAGGAACCAGTGTAACTCAGATAAGGAGTGTAAACAAGGTCAGTTTACTGTTGAGTGTAATACAGTAACCAGTGTAACTCAGGTAAGGAGTGTAAACAAGGTCAGTGTACTGTTGTGTGTAATACAGGAACCAGTGTAACTCAGATAAGGAGTGTAAACAAGGTCAGTGTACTGTTGTGTGTAATACAGGAACCAGTGTAACTCAGATAAGGAGTGTAAACAAGGTCAGTTTACTGTTGTGTCAATACAGGAACCAGTGTAACTCAGATAAGGAGTGTAAACAAGGTCAGTGTACTGTTGTGCCCAATACAGGAACCAGTGTAACTCAGATAAGGAGTGTAAACAAGGTCAGTGTCTGTTGTGTCCAATACAGGAACCAGTGTAACTCAGATAAGGATTGTAAACAAGGTCAGTGTACTGTTGTGTCCAATACAGGAACCAGTGTAACTCAGATAAGGAGTGTAAACAAGGTCAGTGTACTGTTGTGTCCAATACAGGAACCAGTTTAACTCAGATAAGGAGTGTAAACAAGGTCAGTGTCCTGTCGTGTCCAATACATGAACCAGTGTAACTCATATAAGGAATGTAAACAAGGTCAGTGTACTGTTGTGTCCAATACAGTAACCAGTGTACAGCCTGCAATTCAGTGGTTGTCGTTTGTTTATGTGTTACATATTTGTTTTTCGTTCATTTTTTTACAAAAAAAGGCCGTTAGTTTTCTCGTTTGAATTGTTTTGCATTGTCTTATCAGAGCCTTTTATAGCTGACTATATGCGGTATGGGCTTTGCTCATTGTTGAAGGCCGTACGGTGACCTATAATTGTTAATGTTTGTGTCATTTTGGTCTTTTGTTGATAGTTGTCTCATTGGCAATCATACCACATCTTCTATTTTTATAACTCAGATAAGGAGTGTAAACAAGGTCAGTGTACTGTTGTGTCCAATACAGGAACCAGTGTAACTCAGATAAGGAGTGTAAACAAGGTAAGTGTACTGTTGTGTCCAATACAGGCACCAGTGTAACTCAGATAAGGAGATGTAAACAAGGTCAGTGTCCTGTTGTGTCAAACAGTACAGTGTAACTCAGATAAGGGATGTCAACAAGGTCAGAACTGTTGTGTCCAATAGAGGAACCAGTGTAACTCAGATAAGGAGTGTAAACAAGGTCAGTGTACTGTTGTGTCCAATACAGGAACCAGTTTAACTCAGATAAGGAGTGTAACAAGGTCAGTGTCTGTCGTGTCCAATACAAGAACCAGTGTAACTCAGATAAGGAGTGTAAACAAGGTCAGTGTCTGTCGTGTCCAATACAGGAGCCAGTTTAACTCAGATAAGGAGTGTAAACAAGGTCAGTGCTCTGTCGTGTCCAATACAGAACCAGTTTAACTCAGATAAGGAGTGTAAACAAGGTCAGTGTCTGTCGTGTCAATACAAGAACCAGTGTAACTCAGATAAGGAGTGTAAACAAGGTCAGTGTACTGTTGTGTCTATACAGGAACCAGTGTAACTCAGATAAGGAATGTAAACAAGGTCAGTTTACTGTTGTGTGTAATACAGGAACCAGTGTAACTCAGATAAGGAGTGTAAACAAGGTCAGTGTACTGTTGTGTCCTATACAGGAACCAGTGTAACTCAGATAAGGAATGTAAACAAGGTCAGTTTACTGTTGTGTGAAATACAGGAACCAGTGTAACTCAGATAAGGAGTGTAAACAAGGTCAGTTTACTGTTGTGTGTAATACAGGAACCAGTGTAACTCAGATAAGGAGTGTAAACAAGGTCAGTGTACTGTTGTGTCCAATACAGGAACCAGTGTAACTCATATAAGGAATGTAAACAAGGTCAGGTTACTGTTGTGTGTAATACAGGAACCAGTGTAACTCAGATAAGGAGTGTAAACAAGGTCGGTTTACTGTTGTGTGTAATACAGGAACCAGTGTAACTCAGATAAGGAGTGTAAACAAGGTCAGTGTACTGTTGTGTCCATTACAGGAACCAGTGTAACTCAGCGTAGGAGTGTAAACAAGGTCAGAAACTGATGTGTCTAATACAGGACATTGTAACTCAAATAAGGCGTGTTAACACGGTAAGTGTACTGTTGTGTCTTCTTAAGGTACCAGCATAACTTTGATAAGGAGTGTAAAAAAGGTCAGTGTTTTGTTGTATCTTATAAAGGAACCAGTGTAACTCAGATATGGAATGCAAATAAGATCATTGTACTGTTGTATCCAAAACAGGAATCAGTGTAGCTCAGATAAAGAGTGTAAACAAGTTCGGTATACTGTTGTTCAAAACAGGAACCAGTTTAACTCGGTTAAGCTGTTAATAAGGTCAGTGTGATGGTGTGTCTATAATAGGTACCAGTTGATTTTTTACTTATTTTGGAATAAAAAGGTGCGACATTGTTGGATTTACTTTCACACACAGACACAGACCTGTTACCTTTGCCATACTTTTTTATTTTTAATCATTTATTTATTCATTTACAGGTCAACTGTGTTGTTCTAATCCAAGCTGTGGTAGAACGTGTCAGGCACCAGGTATGTGTTTTTATCATCTTAGTCTGTGATAGAGCTTCAACAATAACATTCTCAAATCACTAGACATTCATTTAAGCGTCTTTCGAAGGAAGACTTGCGTACTATGCAATTACAACATCATCATGTTGTACAGGGATGTATGACAAGTCGTATTACTGTTTATTCCTATTAAAAAAAATTCATAAAGTATATAAAAGAGGGACGAAAGATACCAAAGGGACAGTCAAACTCATAAATCTAAAACAAACTGACAACGCCATGGCTAAAAATGAAAAAGACAAACAGAAAATCAATAGTACACATGACACAACATAGAAAACTAAAGAATAAACAACACGAACCCCACCAAAAACTAGGGGTGATCTCAGGTGCTTCGAAAGGGTAGGCAGATCCTGCTCCACATGCGGCACCCGTGATAGTTTAGAAATATGTTTATATACGATATCTTATATACTGTATAAAAAATCTTATATACTGTATAAACAATAATCTGAAATACTGTATAAAAAATCTTATATACTGTATAAAAAATCTTATATACTGTATAAAGAATAATCTGATATACTGTATAAAAAAATCTTATATACTGTATAAACAATCTGATATACTGTATAAACAACCTGGTATACTGTATAAAAAATCTTATATACTGTATAAACAATCTGATATACTGTATAAACAATCTTATATACTGTATAAACAATCTGATATACTGTATAAAAAATCTTATATACTGTATAAACAATCTGATATACTGTATAAAAAATCTTATATACTGTATAAACAATCTGATATACTGTATAAAAAATCTTATATACTGTATAAACAATCTGATATACTGTATAAAAAATCTGATATACTGTATACAAAATCTTATATACTGTATAAACAATCTGATATACTGTATAGAAAATCTTATACTTATACCTACTACTCAGCTGCATTTGGCAAAACTTTTGGTCCTCAACGCTTTTCAACTTCATACTTTATTTGGCCGTTTGGACATATTTTGATTCGAGCGTCAATGATGAGTCTTTAGAAGACGAAACTCGCGTCTGGAGTAAATATGAATTTTAATCCTGGTAGCTATGATGAGGTTATTATATAATTTACAATGAGGGTCGATTGTAAACAAAACTCTACTACAAAAGAGATGATTTCAGCTTTTCAATTATGAACTTTCCATTTCTAAGTAGCAACATTCCAGCAGCACCTGCATACGGTGTATATATCTCCCAATTGATACGATATTCCCATGCTTGCATTTGTATGATGATTTTCTTGATAGAGAGTTGTTTACGGACGCCATCACGAGTAAGTTGACCGTTATGGAATAACCGTTTCACAAATGATATCGGATATGTCCCTAACGTCGAAACTACAATCCCCTTCCCTTTCATAAATGTGACCTACCGAATTGCTAGTAGACTGTTGATCGCATTCGTTATCTCATAAGCAACACAACGGGTGCCACTTGAGGAACAGGATCTGCTTACCCTTTCAGAGCACCTTAGATCACCTCTAGTTTTTGGTGGGGTTCGAGTTGTTTATTCTTTAGTTTTCTATGTTGTATCATGTGTACTATTGTTTGTCTGTTTGTCCTACTCATTTTTAGCCATGACGTTGTCATTTAATTTTCGATTTATGAGTTTGACTGTCCCTCTGATATCTTTCGTCCCTCTTTTATAAGATATGATATTAAAAAAAGTATATAAGATATCGGATAAACTATATGGTATATCCTATAAATATGTTTATGATATGATATCTTATATACTTTGTAACATATCTTATATAATTCATAAGATATGATATATAGGTAATAAGATATCCTTATCAAGATTGATTGATTGTTGGTTGCTTAACGTCCAGTGGCATATATTTCATGCATATTCAGGACGAGAACAAGTTAACGATAACTACAAAAGGTAGGTTGTTATAATAAAGGCCATCTAGGATGATGGTCTGGGAAATTTAGCTGCCACTTGAAAATGAGGGTATATTGGATAGGGACAGTTTGCCTTGCTACAGTCCACCTACGGACCCCTAAAAGAATTGTTGCAAGGGTTCTCAACGTGCAAAGAGCGGGGCACTCTCTTTACACGAGGCATCAGATTTTACGTCCACCTTATACAGAAAATTTTATCATATATTTAGAATAAATAACATATGATGTTTACTGTATGATAATAGTATTAAAATAAATTAAATTCCATATTTTTCGAATTTGTGCTTAGCGGGCTGGTATGCAAAGTTTATCATATGCTTCGAACGTTATCACATGCCTTTCCGTAAAGTCATCACATGGCATTCTGGTGATACTAGGCAAATTCCGGAAAATACTACGTTTTCAGTGAAACATTACAAAGAAGTGTACAAAACAATTTTTTGGACTCGGACTTCTCTTGAACTGAATTTTAATGTGCGTATTGTTTTGCGTTTATTTTTCTACATTGGTTAGAGGTATAGGGGAGGGTTGAGATCTCACAAACATGTTTAACCCCGCCGCATTTTTGCGCCTGTCCCAAGTCAGGAGCCTCTGGCCTTTGTTAGTCTTGTATTATTTTTATATTAGTTTCTTGTGTACAATTTGGAAATTAGTATGGCGTTCATTATCACTGAACTAGTATATATTTGTTTAGGGGCCAGCTGAAGGACGCCTCCGGGTGCGGGAATTTCTCGCTACATTGAAGACCTATTGGTGACCTTCTGCTGTTGTTTTTTTTTATTTTGGTCGGGTTGTTGTCTCTTTTACACATTCCCCATTTCCATTCTCAATTTTATATTGAGTAAAATAATAAAAAAAAAAAAGTAAAGGGATTATTTAACAGTTTCAAACATTAAACAGAAAGTTACTTTAAAAAAAGTGTTCATTATGTATATTGTTGATTTGTTTTGTTTGATTCGTCTATACTTAAATGTTTTTCTTTTCTGTTGAGGCATATGATAGAAAAATTTCTTATCGACTGTACTAATTTTGGGGTCCAACGTCCGTGAACGTTTAGTCTTTGAACCACTTTTTGGAAACCACGTTAAAGGATTGATATATGAATCTGTTATTTTTCCATTGTTGAAGCATATGATAAAAAGATCATAACATGTCATTTTTCATATCGCATGTATTGTCAGACCTCTGTCAACATCAGCCCTCGAGCCATCCGGCTCCTCGGTTGATATTGAACCTAGGGCTGATAATACACGCGATATGAAAAATGACATGTTATAATCTATATATAAGATCTAATGAAAATAAATTATATAAGATATTTTATGAACATAAAATAATATAAGATATATTATATATTAAATGAGATATCTTATAAATAATGAACACTGTTATGTATTCTACATAAGGTATCTCAAAAACTAGATAAGATATATCATAATTTTTTAAAGATATCTCATAATGTGTATGAGATATCTTGAATTATTACTTATAGTAAAAAGCATTGCTATAGAGATACCTTTCCGTTATTTGAATGGATAGAAGAAAATGTTGTATGAGTGCCAATGCGACAATTCTTTCTTCCAAGTCTTATTTGTAAAAGTAAAAAAAATATAGGTCTATAAAACTATTTAAACACTGTTATTTATAGCATGAGATGGCTAAGGTGCAGTCATGTTGAAATTACCTCTTCTTTACTGTCTTCGTTAATTTATCTCCATTTGACTGTAACTTTTATGACAAACAAATAAAGGCAATATGATCGAAAAGTCATTCCATGGTACCACCTCGTTTAAAATGTTATTTAAGATTGATCCTTCGATTTGAGAACAGCATATTGTACTTTTCATCGTTAGTTGAAATATACATTGCATATTTTTTCAAAACCGTTCGATATAACATTAGTCTATATCGATGGAACAGCTCTTTGGTTGATCATTAAAATAAAGAAACGTTAATATATTTGGCATTGTAAAAGTACAAACGAAGTTCAAACCTAATTACCTATCAAATGTTTTTTCTGATCCCGGTTGATTTTTTAATATTTCAAAAAGTAAAATCACAAAAATACTGAACTCAGAGGAAAATCAATACGGAAAGACCATAATCACATGGCAAAATCAAATAACAAAACGCATCAAAAACGAATAGACAAGAACTGTCATATTCCTGACTTGGTACAGGCATTTTCAAATGTAGAAAATGGTGGATTAAGCCTGGTTCTATAGCGCTAACCCTCTCTCTTTAATAACAGTCTCATCAAATTCCGTTATATTTAGATGATGCGTTGAATAAACAGTCACAATTAATAAAATAGTCAAAATATGGGTACATCAGTCATCATCGAATAACAATTTTAAAAGGGACAATTTAACAGAACACAAAAACATCTATCTACGAACACATGGATTGACTTGAGTGTCTGACGTCACAAAATTTGTATACGTCACATAAATTTGTCGTTCAATGTGCATACAAACAGTTTTAAAATTTTCATAGGCAATGTAAGCATACAGAGTTAAAAAATCAAAAGTATGTAAGAACACATTACAGAAATAGACCGAGATTTAAACTAGTCCAAAAGTTATAGGTGGAATTTATGAGAATCCAAAAATAGTTAATTCCACTACGCGTTTGAATGATTTTGACGTTTGTGGTTCAACGTATATAGTAATTCATAATAGAAATATATCATAATGACATATAATAGACCAAAATAATACTGACGGGATCTTTTAAAGTACAGAGTCACGTAATACGAACAAAAGAAATACAAACAGTCGCATATACAAAACAAACCACCAAAAAATGAAAGCCAATACACACACATTGACGAGATGTATAAGTACCGAGCCACGTCAAACGGATATCACATAAAACCATTCAACAGTAAAAGTAATATAAATAATAGAACAAAGACAAATGAAAGAACAAATAAACATGTTGTTAAGATGATAAACAACATCAGTACGCAGAATCTATACATCAAGACCATCGTGTATTATTTGAGAAGTTGATACGGAATATTTATCAACAAGGTCTTGGTACCTTCCGATGAACTTTTTTTTAGAAAAAGGACGAGACGTTCTTTGACATACCCCTGGTTCATCAACTTTCTACTCAGACACTGATGACGTTTTACAAAGTCTGAGTAGGAGCTGCAAGCTCTTGAATATCGAAAAAGTTAGGAAATATATATCCCATGTGCAGGTGAAGTTTGTATGTTGCTACTAAGGTGGGGGAAATTTATAATTTCAAAATTAAAATCGTCTTGTTTGTCATAGATTCTGGTACTGAGATGACTGTGTAAGTCAAATTCGAGATACTTTGATTTATAACTTTGTAATTCGTCGAATATTTGAATTTGTTGTTTAGTTCACTTGTACCCACGAAAATTGGTATTTAATAATACTGAATGCTTAGCATGCTTAGTATTCTGAAAAAACAGAGAAATGCAAACAACGTTTGCTATGCTCATTTACAAAAGACGTGTTGAGATGGCAAATGAGTAAATTAACAAACTAAACAGATCCGTGTTAAAAACTAAAACTAAAACTGAGAAAAAACACATCAAATATAAGAGGAGAACTACAGACACACAACATTTAAATGTATCACACACAGAAACGAAGTACAATATAACAATGGACATTTTCCTGACTTGGTACAGACAATTTTAATAAAAAAAAATGGTTGGTTGAACCTGGTTTGTGGCAAGGAAAAACCTCCCATATGCAATTTGTTTAATATATATTAAATATACTTTGTTTTACAGTACCAAGATGTGGCCTTGTTTGTGCTATAGCATGTCCCTTCGGTAATGTTATGGATGCAAACAATTGTCCAACTTGTGCATGCAAAACAGGTAAGGATGTTCTGTTATTTATTTCAATATGAAAGGAAAGTACGTGATTATATTGTTCTATATATATATATATTAGTATAATAGTTTAGATAAAAAGAATCAAATTCGATTATCACACAGTGTTTTTTCCCTTTTCTTCCTGATAACAAAATCGTAAATCGAGAATACCTCTACATGTCAAACTATTTCAGTTCTAGTGTCAGCTGCAAACAAAAAAAATAAGAAATCACTGAGCCTAGTCGAATTTACGTCTTGATCCGTTGCAATTATCATGCCACATATCGAGATTGTGTTCCTTTGTAGGATATGCCGGTAATGTTAAGAAATAATTGATGCAAGTTAGACTTTATTGTAGTTTTAACATATGTAGTCATTGTATTCGTATTTTTTTTCATGTTCAAACTACAATTAAGTAAAGTTTGCATCAATTATTTCGATTCTGAGTAGGACAATTAGGTTAATATCTATGTCCGATGTGTATAAGTGTATAACGTTTGTGTAGGTTCTTACATGAACCTCCTTTTTATGTGTAAACCAGCAAACGACTGGCAATGCGATTTTTTCAGAGGGAAGATTTTTTAACAGCCAGCATGAACAGTTATCGTATCTAGTTCAAATATGTCAATTTAGAATTGCATCACATTACAGTCATGATAATTTAATTAGTATAACAAGTGCATCATTGGAGTTTGGAAGTGTTTTATGTTAAAGAAATATGCTAAAGGCATGTCAAGTTGATCAAAGTCATTATTCTGCAGTAGTCATGTGCAAACAAATTTTATTGGATTTAGTGCATTGGGTTTATTCACAATACACGAGAAGCACATCACATTAGAATGAACCATTATGGATTACCTGTTGCACAGGTAAACTAGAATGCCCCGGTAACGACTGAGTTTGCTGTCGTTTAGAATAGGTAATATATAACAGCCGAATACAACCAATTGTTGACTAGAGAGAGCAATTCCCGCATCCGGAGGCGTGTTTTAGCTGGTCTTGAAAGAAAAATGTAGATTAGTTCCGTGATAATGGATGTCATGTTTAACTCCTAAATACAAGACTAGCAAAGGACACAGGTTCCAGACTTGGAATAAGCACAAACAATGCTGCGAGGTTAAACATATGTTTTAAGATCTCAACCCTCCCCCGCTACCTGCAACACAATAATGCGCGTAGTAAATCATAGTTAAAAAGAAGTCCGAGTTCGATATCAGAATAGTTAACAAAAGAAACTAAACAAAAAGATCATGATACATATATGTAAAGAGTTAAAATTCAAAAATACCAAGGAAAATTCAAATAGGAAAGTCCCTAACCAAATATCAAAACAAAACGCATAACTAGAACACGACTATCATATTCCGGAATTGGTAGACACATTTCCTTCTGAAGAAATGACAGATGATGATAAAATTTGTTTCATAACTAGCTAAACCTCCTACTTAAATATAATTTACCTTAAACTAGAATTAAGTACCCTCACAATTCAAACTGTGATCTTTTCTTTTAAAAATCCTTCATGTTCAAGATCTTACGACTTTTACGACTCAAACTCCTACTACAATTACATGACCGATTCCTTGTCTTCAACAAAAAGTTGATGCAAACAATAAATGCCTCCTATTGATGGTCTACGTGATTCTTTACATCAGTTCATTTCGCCAATCACTGTCTTTTAAATGATACCTCAACTGATTTTTACAGTCTGTCTTTATGCTTTTCCTCACTTTCCCAGAATTAGGGAAGTGTTTATGGCTCAGACACTCAAATCAATCCATGTGTTCGTAGATAGTAGATGTTGTTGTGTCCTGTTAAATTGTTATACGATGATGACTGATGTTCCCATTTTTTGACTATTTTTTTGATTGTGACTGTTTATTTAACGCATCATGTAAATGTAACGGAATTTGATGAGACTGTTATTAAAGTGAGAGGGTTAGCGCTATAGAACCAGGTTTAATCCACCATTTTCTACATTTGAAAATGCCTGTACCAAGTCAGGAATATGACAGTTCTTGTCCATTCGTTTTTGATGCGTTTTGTTTTTTGATTTTGCCATGTGATTATGGACTTTCCAAATTGATTTTCCTCTGAGTTCAGTATTTTTGTGATTTTACTTTTCACATACATATTTAATCCACCAGATTCTGAGAGAGTCTGTCCTAGGCGAATGGCCTGACTTTTGTCTGTGTTCGTGAGGTATGTGTGTTTATCGTTTTAAATGACGTATTGTGTTTCACTAAGCATTTTAAATTTTTTGACAGATTCAAATTATATTTTGTTGAGTCGGTGCAAATACTTATTCTTTATCTTTATGCGTACATCAACTGATCACACCTAGACAGGCGGCACTGAAGATTGCGCTTTACGGAAGTTTGTCAGCTGAATGATTTTTTCTTAAAAAAAAACTATCACGGCCTATTTAATTTAAACTTTTGTATTATAGATTCAGGCTGTGAAAAGGGAACGCCTCAAGGTACATGTAAAATAGGACCATTTCCCAGTAAACCGTGCCCATCGGGAACCTACTGCCTTAACTCTGTCTGCTGTAAAATCCGTAAGATTTTATCATTGAAGAGAACATTTTCTATGTGAAATAACTGTATTTTAAAGATATTATACATGTGCCATCTATGTAGTGCTTATTTAGTATTGCAAAACAATTTACTACGAACAGTATTCGAAAAATGAAAAATATTTCTAGTCAGAAGGTTTTAAAAAGAAACAATATCAGTAGTGTAACAATTACATTGCCTTATGCAATATGTACTTTTATATATATATTTATAATGGTATGAATGACTTCAAGTAATGTTAGGTCAAACAAAAGAAGACAAGATTAAAATAAAAATGTTTGAACTCAAATTAGACAGTACAGCTCACGTGATCAATGCCTACGCTACTTCCGCGTAGTTTGATTCAAATACGACCATTATTTGTTATTAATTTAGAGAAGACAAATGTTTATGGTTAATGTAGCGACGACTATTATGTATTACATCTGCCATTGTCGCTTGATTGCCATCTTTTTATCTTAAAATGTATCGAAAAATACATAGTCTATTCTTTCAAAGAGCTGTTGAAACTATATGATATATACCTAGAATACGTAGTGATATTTTTATATGTTTATGTAAATAAAGCATGTGATTATGGTGATCCTCATCCAGCACGTTTCTGTGGAATGGTTGTTAGTTCTAACAAGTGTCCTACTGGATATCATTGTAAAGGTGGACCGGCTGATGAATACCATGCCTGTTGTCCAAATGGTAATGATAATTTTGTCTTAAGGATGTTCGCTTGTCAGATTTTTGAAATTTTATAAGAATTTTAGAATCCTCTAGTTTTATCCATTTGAATGCCTTAAACAATTTGCCCATTGAACCCCTTTTTTCTTTTTATAAATCTTTAACACGTATAAATATAAGCCATCTGTATAAGTCTTAAGTCATATTTGTTATTTTGTTAAAAGTTTTTGAAATCTTGTCACTGATAAAGCTATGAAAAGCATAGCAAGCGTTTTATTCTGAAACTGAGTAGTGAACCTCCTGAAAGTGCAATGTAGTTAACTATTAACTTTTAGCTATTGCTTATAGATAAGCAATGTGTTTATATTTCACTAGTAACAACAACTGTTATAATTGTAATGGTTACGAGGTAAGTAAAGACCAATACTTGTCTGTTATGACCGTCATCTAAATTATGATTGATGAATTTTACGAGAGCAACAGTGACATTTGGTTGTCAAACTCTAAGTTGGCATTTACCAGTTCTGATATGACGTGTTACACTAATTAATTGACATTTATTACTTCCAAATTTACATTTTAATTCAACTCACTATTTTGTCAACAAATATCAACATGCAACCAAGAAGCGCAAACATGCCAAGTATGGATTCACAAATATAAGCTCTGATTAAAAATGTTAACAATTGAATATTAGTCTTTAGAAATATAAGAATATAACATTCACAATCATTTTCAACAATTCCATCAGTGTAAGGTTTTATACCTCGATGTCCTACTCTCCACCCCACTCCTACCCACATTTTCTATGTGTCTGCTCCAAGTAAGGATCCTGCAGTCAGTGGTTATCATTGGTTTCTGTCTAGGCTATTTGTTTTTCATAATGTTTTGTTAATCTTAAGATCTTAGTTTTCACGTTTTAATTGTTGTACAATTTACAGTTTGAGTCTTTTATTAAGTTTAAGACTCAACACGTTGAAAATGAATGTTTATTGTATATGTCAAATATTTCTAAAGATTTATATTCAGTTATTAATACTTTTTGTTTAGTTTGGAAATCATAATTAACTGTACTTGTTATCGACTTTCTTTAACAAGAATAGACTTACATTGGAACTATGTGACTTATTTTGATGATTGTTGATTTTTTGCGCTGATAAGTGGAGCTGAGGTATATTTAGCTGGTTTTTAATCTATGTTTTTTTAAATGGTATGCTGTTTCGTCACTGTAACACGTAGTGGATAGCGATTGAAAATGTGTAATCTTTTATAAGTCGTATTTTTCACCCTTTCAAATGTGGAAAATGAAGGACGCCTATTAAGCCCAATTCTCCTTTAGTTATAGTAACAACTTTTGGTATGAGCATGTACCCGTTTTATTTGCCTGTAATTAATGTTGGCGTTGATTGCTTTCTGTATTGTTTATTTTTCGTAACTTTATTTGTTCACAAACAAGGACGTTAGTTAAATTGTTTCAATTGTTTTACATTTAGTCAAATCGGCGACTTTCAATGTTTACTTACAGTATGTGTTTTGTTGGGTTTTGAAGGCTTAACGGTGAACTATTGTTGCGTACGTCTACGTCTTCAGGTAGATTGTTGTTGTTTTTTCAATCATATTACATTTCCATTTTCACGAATATATACGTTATAGTAAACTGTATAATGATGTCTATATTTTTCTCACCATTGTAGCCAAAACAACGAAAATAGGCCGTTGTCCAAGAGACAAATATCCACGGACTAATTGTAACGTTCAAAGAAACTGTAAAAATAAAGCATCGTGCCCTGGAACAAAGAAATGTTGCAAGCAAGGCTGTCGTTTCAAATGTGTATATCCTGTGGACTGATTAATTAAACAGTTTTGCATAAAAAAAAAACGTGTTGTTTGCTTCTGTTTAAAATATATTTTACATATATTTCAGTAGTTTCTGTCTTGGCTTAAAGGGAAAAAGTGATCAAATGTTCATTCTGTTTGAAAAAGAAAAATTCATTAATATTAAAGTTTTATTCTGCTATATGAGATATCAACATCGATTTTAAATTTAGATTATCAATTCTCTGAGCGATGTCATTTTGACATCTTTTCGTTTTAGTAACCACGTGATATCTGTAAAACATTGTTGATACGTTATTCTATTGTTGTACCCGTTCTTTATTCTTGTTATTTGATAGTCATCTATCTGTAAAAAAAACATTATGTTACCTTTAAATGTCCAATATTTCAAAGAAAAATATTGGTCAATTGAAGGTAGTATAACTAATTCATACAGGTAAATGATAGTTTAATTACTGAAAAAAATATCAATATCAATATCAACCAAAGAACAAAGGACAATAACAAAAATAAACATTTTATTAAGTCACCTTCTTATACAATAGTTTTGTCGCTCATCAAAACGGTTACCTACCAAAACTTATTACACAGCTTTTTGTCACATTTTTTTGGGTTGTCTCCTTTCGCACTAATTCAATTGGTTGATAACGCCCGTTGTAAGCCTTGTTTTTGTTACTTTCATGCATTGCTCTTTTCAAAATGAATATCCTCGTCTATCTTCGGTTATCAAAAATGACTTTGGTGATGATGTTATTTTTCAAACTTCATTTTCAGCTACAATTAAAATTAAAAAAACAAAACACCAATAAAGTTATGCTTTTTAGGTTTGATAGATCAAGACACAAAACAAGGATAACGAACAGCTTTACCTCATCCTGTGTTAAAACTAGAACTTGCTTCATTAACTAGGGGACAACAAAAGTTTTTACAATTTTCTGGTTTCGGCGTTGATTTCCAAGTTGTTGTTTTGCATTATATGAGGTAACTGTATAATGTGTATAGTGTATGGTGTAATTGTATCAGGCGTATAAGGCGTATGGTGTTATGTAATAAAAGAGGGATGAAAGGTACCAGCGGGACAGTCAAACTCATCAATCGAAAAAAATCTGACAACGCCATGGCTTAAAATTGAAAAGACAAACAGACAAACAATAGTACACATGACAAAAAATATAAAACTAAAGAATAAGCAACACGAACCCACCTAAAAACTGGGGGTGATCTCATGTACTCCGAAAGGGTATGGAGTATGGTGAAAATGAAAATCGTGTATGGTGTATTATTTAATTGTATAAAGCGAATGGTGTATTGGTTTGCTGTATTAAGTGTATGTTGTAGGATGTATTTGTATAAAGTGTTTGTGGTGTAATTGTATCAACTGAATAGTGTATTGTGTTATTGTATAAATAGTATGGTGCAATTGTGTTATTTTTTTTAAGTTACTAGTAATGGGTATGGGGTAATTGTATAATGTGTATGTCGTAAGTGACTGTGAAGTATTCATAAAATAACTATTCTGGTTGAATATTTCTTTTTATTTCTATAATTTAAAAAAATAATTATGTCATAAAGGAAAGAAAAGCTCATCACAACTATTATGAGGTTCTTCATGAGTTCTTTGGATATCCAATAGAGAATGTTTCATCGACCATATGTTCTTTTACATGATGTACCACATGAAGGGTTGAAACAACAAAGATGACCTGAAAAATTACAATATACAAATAAAATAAGTTCCAAACTATGTGTTTGTTTTTGATTTGGATGCTATGAAGATTTTTTATATTGTTTTTGTTTAAATTAGACTAACAGTATGCATTCCATATGTTGTTAAAACTTGTCCTAATAGGGATACTTTTTTTTTTACTGAATATCATAAATTTAGGTTTAAAAGTTTACTTGCAAAAGTAACAAATGTCCTTGTGCTGAACGATTAAGGTCATCAATATTGTCATGAATAAAAGCAACAGTAGTATACTGCTGTTCGCAATTCTTAATCGTTTGAGAAAAAAAACAAATCCGGGTTACAAACTACAAATGAGGGAAACACATCAAATATATTAGGGGAACTACGACACAAAATAACACAACATTAAAATGTAACACACACAGAAACGAACTATAATATAACAATGGCCATTTAGCTGACCTGGCTGTTTATATAAAATAACACATTTAAAGAAATTAAAACAAGTAAAAGTTGTCGACCTTTACCAACTCAGAAAGTTTTTCTTGACAGTATAACGGATATAATTTCTGGGAAAAAGATTACTTGCAAACTCTTAAATAGAAGGCGTAACTGAAAAATTGCTGTTTATTTTACAAGTGTATGGATGACATTCTTAGAACACTTTACTGACCTCGACCACACTCCCTGTCTGAGTTGCACAGCTGCAGATATTGGAAACACGCGGGACAACCTAAACTCGGTTGGATTTTACACGATGGACATCCAGTACGATCACCCTGTCAATAAAAAACAAAAGAAATAAACATCGTGATTATGGAATGATCCCATCCCCATTATCTATTATACTATAAAGGAACGTAAGTTAAAACATCCTCAAGCAAACTCGAATTTGATTTGGCTTTAATATTGCGTAAGGACATGTTTTTTTTCCTGGCAGTTAATGACGTATTTATACTAAATCTTTTGAATATTGGATGTGTACTGATTGCTATTTTATTATTAGATGAATAATTGTGTTACTTTTAATTGATTTAAAACTAGCTGACAGTAATCTTGAGTACTTTCAAATATGTACATAGTGTCTTTTTTGCTGTAGGGATTTAAACCTTGCAATATATATTAAAGGTATCAGGCAATGTCTGGTCTTTGGTTTTGTTACATTTTTTTTTTTTATCTTTGTATCGATCTGATTTATATAGTTAGTTCATATGCTGTGCGGTTTAACAACTGTCCTCAGTAAGGTAAAGGTTTGGGAGCTCGGAAACATTTTCAATACCGCCATACCTTGTAAATGCCTTTCTCAAAACCAGAATCTGTAGATAAGTAATTGCCGTTGGATCATGTATGTCATATTTTGTTTTCGTTCATTGTTTTGCTATAGGTAATAAGTTTTGTTAATTGATTTGTTCATATTTAACATGTCAGGCATATAATAGCAAACTTTACACCTCTTACTGTATTGATTTTTCTCATTGCTGAAGGCTGTACAATTGTCTTTTTTGTTGCTTATATTCAAATCATTGGAACATTTGTCTCATTGGTAATCATACCACATCTCCCATTGTCTTTTTTTTTAATTTTTGAAGATTATGTTTCTTTCTGTTCTTGAACACTTAATTCATAACGTTTGGAATAATTGCCTGTTTATACAATACCAACCGTGTGTGTATGTATGAAATATGTTTACTATATTATTTCAATACTCTTTAAATTTTTAAATAGTCTTTATTTTTAATTATTAATTATAAAATGGAATGACTGTTTACCTTATAAAAAATAACATACCTTTATGGGATTAGTGCATGCTCGTCCTCCACATGGTGTCCCACAACATTTTTTATTCTCTTAAATAAAAATAACAGATAAGTAAGATACGTGCGCTACCAATTGTTAAAATGCTATTATAAAAAAAACCTAAACATTTTGAAATATAAAATATTTTAAGTATACATTGTGTTTACTATCCATTCGATTGAATTATTTTGTTGACTTTCCATAGATAGTTTGTTTTTGTATATCATTTGACAAATACAATGTGTCCACAGTAATGGGTCATCAATGCAGCGAGAATAGCCACACCCGGAGGCGTGCTTTATCTGGCCCCCAAACAAAAATGTGCTCTAGTTCAGTGATAATGGACGTCATACTAAACTTCGAAATATATAAAATGAAATTAAAATTTAAAATCATTCAAGACTTAATAAACTACGGAAAGATTAAACAAGTTTGGTGAAATGTCAACCCTCTCTCTATATGTACAATGTACAAAAAACATGTATTTATGATTTTAATTGAAATTATATCATGTTTGTAATTCTTTTTTTGAGTGATGGTGCCTCAAAGATAGGTGCTTTTTAGCTCGAATTATCATGAAATATTGTGATATGTATACCTACTTTCCGTACAATCTGAATCCGTGTCACAGTCATATTTTACATCTACAAGGTTACAAAAGTTGGGATCACCCCCTTTAGGAATTGGCGGACAAACTCCTTGTCTTGGTTTTGGTGGCTAAAATAGTTAAATCAGATATGCATGCTGTATGATCTACATTTATTAAAAAGAACAAATGATAGAGCTATAGTTCCTACATTGCTACTCACTTCTTAAATCATACGTATGGGCAAACCTGTCTTAAAGTTAACATACATGACATATGTGAGCAAAAAAACATACCGATTGTATGCTTCTTAACTTTCCAAGGTGAAATTTACAGTAAATCTACATGAATAACTTCTTCACGATCGTGGGAATATATTTGATACTATTTTGATTTGATGTAGGTGATCGAAAATAACCACCATAATTGGATATACAACTGTCAATCCTAGTTTCGTATCATAATGACAGTAGACGAATTGATAAGACCACATATACCCTTAAAATAGCTTAAGCACAAAATTCATTTAAAACAAAATTCAAAAAGAAAATCGATAACCAGTTTTGAAATTTTAAATATTTTAAAGTAATTCCATCCTTTCAATGCCTAAATGAATTTGTTATCTTCAACATGGTTAACGCTATAGAAATATAATGTGATGGTGAATGTACATATCGTTTACCTAGACATGTCAATAGCGTAAACGTTTGACTCACGCAGCTTTTAATAAAATTACTAACGGAGTAACGGGAGATTAAAAACCAAACATCCTACGTCATGTAAAGTTTTACCAACTTTAAGGCAACCGATGTATTGATGGTAGACGATTATCGTTAAGCAAACCATCTTAAACCGTAAACGTATAATTAACATCCGATTTTCAACAAAACAACTGATTAAAAGACTTTACGATGCAAACTACGTTTGGATTATATTAACTAACATTCAGTTTTACTGGTTCTGTACATCCTATTCCACAAGTAACGCCACAACATATTTTATCTGAAACAATATAATTAATATAACTGATTCAAAGATGAATAAGGCGATTGAATGTTTCATCGCAACTAAAAAAAGAGACGCTTAGACAAAGTATGACTTAACAGATATCGTCCTGGTCATCGTAAAAAATTGATGCAAAATATAAAGATAAATGATTGCATGGTATGGATGTACTATTTATTCTTGTGTTCTAAGCACTGATACCAAGCATGCTTTCCTGTTTCCCAAATCTCGCGACACATAATGATTGAGTTGAATCCACAGCAAGAATTAATTCACAAAAGATTACCTTAACAGTACATTGGAATCGGTTCAAATGTCCTGATAATGACGATCAGGGACGATTTCAATCAGGTTTTCAATCAAATACATAATCCTCAAATGTTCGTTGTTTTTAATTTATATTTCAATAACTAACTTGTATTTAATAGCTAATGAACTAACCTTGGGTACATTCCTTATCGTGACTACATTGGTGCAAGTGACAGGCGGCGGCCTTGGTTTGAGAAGATCTAGAAGGACACTCTGGTTGGGGCTTCTACAATTTTTTAGTTTTTAAAGATTAGAAAAATCAAAAAGACAAATGTAGATTGGAAAATTTGAATTATAAATATATTGTTGTAGATTGATTAATTTCGTAGATACAATGTATTATTTTTTGTATCGAAAAAGGGTGCATACTAGCAATAAGACAATTCTTAAATTGTTGATTATTTCAATTTATGGTTTATCTGTATCGACAAATTGCATCCACAAATGTATCAAACGAATAATAATGAATTCACAGTATGGTGTTTTAAGTTCTATGATACTAAGAATATTAGAGAGTCTACTTTACCTACCAGTCGTTCTGCTTTCAATCTAAGAACCAATATATTCAAAACTTTTTTAAACCGCGGCTTTCTGAGACCATGTACACGATTTACAATGATTTGTGTTGCAGATGGATTAACATCAAATTAAAAAAAATATATTCTTATTTTGTTCTTTATTTTGCCCTTTTTATCCATCACTCATAACTTCTGTAACAGCTATTTGGAAAATATAACCTGACTATCAAAACACAAACTTATATAAAAAATATAATTTGTGTTAAGCTACTTGCTGTTGTCGGTTCTTTACACTGTCGAGATCCACATATATTTGGACAGCATTTCTTAGTACCTGAAAAAGAACCGGAATAAAATTGATTGACTGTTGTTGTCAACGCCATTTTTTAGGCTATTTCGTGGCAGCTATTTATAATTGTTGGAAGAAGTTAAGAAGATGCCGTTAAAAACCACCGACCTTTGTCAATCGTGTTTAAACTGAACAGGAACCTTTTGTTTTTAAAGTAAAGCAAAGAATTATCAGGATTCATTTAAGGCTTTTTTTTGCAATTTCTTTTCAATGGTCCTCGTTAAAAAGTCACAGCGGTTGTTGATCATAAGTTAAACTAAAGCTCATCTGATCATAATTTACACTTAATGTAATTTTGTAAGCATTAATACTTAATTTGTAATTGCATTTGAAATTTGAAATACTTTTATTAATTCATAAATTGTGAACACGCTGCTTACCTTCTTCTTTTCTTCGTTATACATCATTATAATGCAACACTGTTTGTAACGTTTAATTTGATTGGATAACGTCACAATCATTTTGGCAGCTATTCACAATTGATGCTATGAAAACATTCGTACAAGGGCAGACAACGTATTGCAGATTTTTAATGTATCAATATACGTTGTTTTATCCCAGTTTGATTAGAATGGAGATAACAATATTGCATTCTAAGCTCCGACGGCGTCAATTGATGATTTGATGGTCGCAAAACCCGTATGTTTTTGCTTACGCATTGCCAGTACATTTAACTTGCGACCATCAAATCACCAATTGATGCCGTCGGAGCTTAAAATACAATGTAGTTCTAAATTTGTTGTTTTCGTTTTTTTGCATTTTAATTCTGTTTTGAAATCACTATTATACAAGGTACATACCTGAACAGTCTGCGTCATTACCTCCACAATTTGAAATAACGAAAGCTACCATACAATAACTCAATGGTTTGTCAGTAAAAGTGGGACATAGCCCATATTTACGCTTTACTGTCTGAAATTATAATTGAAAAGGGAATATCTATATGCATGTACATATATATCACTTTTGATATTACAGATTAGTTCGACTTTAGTAGAGTTTTTTAACACTTTATTAACTCAACTTTGATGGACATTCCACTTACAACTACTCCTTACTTTATCTCTTTTGTTTTATAGAATTGCTTATTAATAAAAATTTAAATTTAATACGTCATAAGGGTTTTAAGTCATTACAATATATAAAGAGTAAAATAGCACTAGTACAGCAAAAGTCTTAGTGATTTCACGAGTTTGTGCTCTATCGCAAATATGAAAAGATGATGAGGTTCCAAAGTATAGGTTTCGTTTTTAAACATTACAAAGACTTCCACGTCACTTTTGAATTGTGAATTGCTCACTTTCAGTAAGACAAATCGGAAACTTCGCCAACTGTTTTTTTACTTTCACGTTTAACAGTATGTATTTGAACATCGAAAAACTAAGTTGCCTTTATTGAAGCAAACTTATCGTTTAAATGTTACAACACTGTCTTTCCTGTATAATTTGTTGTCTTATTTTAGCCATTTTTGGAAAAGAAGCGAAACATACCAAAGATTCCCCCACACTCACAGAACACTAATAACTTTCAGCACTAACCTAATGAAACCTGATTTGAGTGGTAAGTTTATCTATACATATTCTTCTTGACATGTACAATCGATCGCGTTGCTCATGTAAGTATGCATCCGGTAATACGTCACATTCGGTAGGTCACATTCTGGGATACGGGCGGGGTAAATTATGGATTTCGAATTGTTACATGGATGTTTTATGAGAATATCTAAAACGAACTAGACAATGACTCTTTTTTGTTAACTAAACAAAAATTACTTACACATTCTTTTCCGCATTCCTTTGGGCAGCACATCGAGTCTAAAAATATAAAAACCAAAAAGAAACAATATAATATTACGGAATCGAAGAAAATGGAATCGTATATTTCAAGATATTTGTTTAATTGGCAATCAATAGCTCAGTGAATTAAATGAACCTTCATGTGTGTAAAGAGTAAATATGTCAAAAATTTTAATTTTAGGTATCGCTACGAATATTTGCAAAACATTTGTCAGATTTGTGTAAAAAGAGAAAAAAACGTATTTAGAAAAATTTCAAAAAAATGCATTTCGTTAATACTTATCAACGTTATATTATTTAATTGTTATCCCTGTCCACACACAAACAACTAAAACTCTCTATAAAAAAACTTGTGAGTTCTTAATTTGAATTGGTTAACCAAAATTATTATACAGGGCTTTTATAGCCGTTTTTTCACGAGACAGTTCCGTTGATTTGATAAGGACCATAGCGTGAAACTTTTTCTCAGTCATTTTAATATATTTTTAATTTGATAGATGCTTTTGTGCTTTTTTGAGAGCTGTTTTGTTTTACGATGGTAACACAGTGATGACTGCTGTACCCATATTTTGACGAATTTACTTATTATGTCTTTTGTTCACGCATCGTAGAAAATATAATAGAATTTGATGAGACTGTCGTACCAGTGAGAAGTTTAGCGCTATAAAACCAGGTTCAATCCACCATTTTCTTCATTTGAAAATGCCTGTACCACGTTCGGAATATGACAGTTGTTGTCTATTTGTTTAGTGTTTTGTCATTTGATTTTGCCATGTGATTAGGGACTTTCCGATTGGATTTTCCTCGGAGTTCAGTATTTTGGTGATTTTACTTTTTGTATCAGCTTCTTAAAATGATTTTTTATTTTATACATTTTCTTTTAATTATAATATGCGGAGACCGAGCAGGATACAGGCAACACAACCCTACGCGTTGTTATCACTAAATGTGGTGATAACATCGTGTAGGGTGAGTTGTTTGTACGGTTAATACTTTTATTTTTTTGCAAATATATCTTAAAGATTTCAAATTGTAATCCTACCGTGGTTACAGTCACTATTTGTCTGACATTTATCCGTTTTGGGTAAACCGAGACATTTTCCTGTCTGTTTTATCTTTGGGCATGGTGGATCGATTGCTGACTGTATAATTAAAGATAAAATAACTGTTTCAACAACGTACGAAAAAATATCAATCATATGATATCATAGTTTACCCTATATTGTGTACTATCACAATAATATCAGTTTCTTCGTTACCAGTAAGATCTAATAATATTGTTCTGAGATACAACTGACGTTTGAGATCCTAATCTTTGTTATTTGTTGTTAATGTACAAATAATATTATAATTGTAATGTATATATAGTGCGTGCCGGGCATAGTTCAAGGCTATTTGGTGCCAATATATAATAGAAGCCTGATTTCGAATCCAAGCAAGGGAAGAACATTTTTAGAACAAAAATGTTCTTCCGCAAATTTACGGATCTAGCATTGTCCTGCTGTTTTTTAGACGAAGTATATACCCAGAATGTGTTTCTAGCCTTGTATCACCAGCACTGGTAATCTGATGAAGAATATCTGTATTTGAGTTGTCACAGGTTCAGACGTAACTGCATATTACTTGATGCTCAAAAGTTAAAGGTCTAGTTTGTAATGTCAATGTTTTTAACAGTATTTCTTTATCGACAATTTTTTCGGCCTATATTTTGGGCTTCATATGTTGTAGTCTGTGCGTTCGTTCGTTCGTCCGGTCGTTCGTCCAAAAATCCCGCTTCAGGTGTAAGTTTTTGGTCTAGGTAGTTTCTAAAGAAGTTGAAGTACAATCAATTTTTAACTGATTCCGTGCTCGACATGCAATAATCTTTCCAAATATATTGCCACATTAGAGTTTTTATCCCATTTTCGCAGTCAACTAAATATAGAAATGACAGTGCGTATAATGCATTCATGTACTATGGACACATTCTTGTGTTCCGTCTACTCTAAATGTGTTTGACAATTATAGTTTGCAGCATTTTGACTCATGAGAATAGTCCTATATCTCTAGTTCATGATGTTCATTTTATAAGATTAGAAAAACATCTTCTTATGTTCAAGATTTAAAGTTGAATCACATGTCGATTTCTCAGCTCAGATTTTGATTTTTAATTTCTAAAGGTGTATGCAATATTTTAACAAGTCTGGACTCAACCTCAATATGTTTGTCGGACACTTTCTGTATAGTAGAAGTTTAACACAGGATAGTTGAAACTTCTTTTTTTCATTATTAAATCAACTCAATCAAAGTACATGTGAAATCCTGCAAACACCCACACATCCTTTTATGATGTTGTCGATCCCCAAGTTTTTGTCTTTCGTTTTCTATGTTGTGTATTGTATACTATTATTTGACTGTTTGTTTGTTTTTAGCAATTGCGTTTCCAGATTATTAACGATCTATGAGTTTGAATGTCCCTTTGGTATCTTTCGCCTCTCCTTTTTTCTTTTTTTTCTTCAAAATATTGATTTTTAAAGTTGTTAAATCTGAATACTAGATAAAAGTAAGAGAAAACATTCAAAAAAGTCCACGTCAGATTATCATATTTCTATCATAATTGTTTTATGTGAATACATATAAGAAATTTTGTATTGTTTGTCATGATGAGATATCACGTAAGCCATGAGTAAGACAATTTAAACCTGTGTGCTGCTTAAAGACTGCCCTTCAATAAATCTTCAAAAACCAAATTGTAACTGTATTGCTTCATTTTTTTTGGTTATAAAATATAGCAACCGTGGACGATATGTGTAAATGTTTGACAATTTCATAAAAAAAACCACATTTTTCTAGTCTGAACCAACTATTCGTAGCTAATTTTTTTTTTCTTCAACCGAAATGATACACAAGTGTGCCACCCACTTACATATAAGAAAATATCGTTACAGTGGATAAAGTATATCATATAACATTCGATAAATCCTATATCTTATAAAAGTGCGTTATGATCAGTATCAAAATCTGAAATGTACTTTTATTGTCGCTGCTTTCAATATTTAAACATAAATAATCAATAGATACATTTTTTAAGGAGGAAATTATCATAATTATTTAAAAGCAGTGGTAACACGTTTGGTGGATCAACTTATGCACAAAAATGAGATATTTCTAACGATTGTCTGATTATATTAGATTTCTAATGGCCTACGGGAAATACATTCATTTTCATTTTCCTTTTCTTCTTTAAGCCAGACCATGATTTCTTTATATTATGTATTGGTGAGTGTTTATATAAGACAAAACATATTGTTTGTTTGCTAGTAAGACCTACTTATATAAGGTTTCAAACGATGTCAATAACAATGATTATGTGTTTCTTTTTATGATTCATTTATAAAGGAGTTCTATAATTTATTACACCATACGTGCGTTTTATCTCTATGAGTTATATGAGCGTCACTGATGAGTCTTCTGTAGACGAAACGCGCGTCTGGCGTACTAAATTATAATCCTGGTACCTTTGATAACTATTTTCTTCATAAGGCTCACTAGAGACTCTCAGATAAAAAAAGTAAAGAAAGCCAAACAAGTACAAAATTGAAGAGCATTGATGACCAAAAATTCAAAAAGTTTTGCCAAAATCGACTTAGGTTTACTATGCCTTAAATAAGAACAAACTTAAGTATTTAGAACAATTCTTACGTTTGCAAAAAGTTAATTTATAGAAAAAAAAATATAAAGGAGAAGGAGATGTAAATGTATTGCTGACTGTTAAGCAAAAAAAAAAATGATTTTACAACCATAATATGTTCCATATTCATGGTAAACGATACAAACGAAAGTTTTAAAAAGAACGCACCAATATATAATTGTAAATTAATATTTTTTTTGTAGATATGTTAAAGAATCATTTTTGAATTGATTCGTACATATGTTTCGTTACATGAAGACAATATCTCATATTATAACAAAGTAATGATCTAAATAAAAATACGTATATGCAGAAATAAATGGAGAACATTACGTTTAAAAACAGATATAAGTATGTATATAACTTACATGTGAATGAATTACACAAAGTAAAAAAATCACGGCTGGCCACATTTTCGAATGATATTTAAACTCCAACTAATACGTGTTACGAGCAAAAAGAGAAACGAAGTGTGATATCATTTATATAACGACATTCGACATTATTTCATAATGCGCATAACACTTGAATGCATAGTACATGTCTTAGTAAATCATATTAACCTGATTTAAGACCTGATACAGCATGTTACCGGCATCAGTCTCATGCAGCTTAACATTTCAGTAATAGAATGTTAAAACAATCAAAAGTAGAATTTTATGGATACAATTAATCTAAACAGAGAAGCTAATATTGAAGGATAATAAAAGATAATGACAATGAGACAGGCATCCACCGAAAAAAAAATACAAGCCAAAAGAAACATTTGCATAGAAGAACACATATGTTTATTTAGAATGACTGTAACATGTGTAATATTTTTTTCTGACTATGAAGAAATAACAGAAAAAAACAAAACAGAAACAATATATTACAGTCATTTCTTATAATCTAATTCGAAATTCCATTTGAAACCGGCGTAAATCATGCAAAAACGTCAATGACGTCATGGTCACATAACTATTATCATGTATATCTATGAGTTGATGCACAAAAAGACGTCAGCCAATCAGAAGACGCGTTACATCCAAAGTTCAATTATTGATAGAGTCGGACAAAAGTTGTAATAGACATTATGACAAAAATAAAGAATGGTGGTTAATCTTGCAATCATGTTCTTAATAAAAATATACAATGCTCAATGGTGCTACGAATGCACCTCATATATATTGACGATAAATGAAATTAAGGACACATTTTATTATAAATGATGCTATTGTTACCGAAAATGTACACCTATCTAAATGAGGAAATATTTTCTTTTAAATTGTCAGGTTACATGTATCTGATAACAACAAGGATAAAGAATGTTAATCCCGTGCCTCGCATTAAGTAAGTGACACGTTCTCAGTACGATACAAAATATATATCTTTGTTACAACTCTGATGGGTCTGTATAAGGGTCTATTGCAATCCAACATGTCTGCCTAAATCAAACGTTTCTTATTGTCAAAATCGTCTCATGTTGCAGACCCTACTTACTGTCTACATTGTTTAAAGCATGACATACACATGACGATCCTAAGGATGGGAGAATGTGTATTTACGCGTGTCCGTTCGACAGTAAGCCTGACACTTAACCTCGGTGCTATACGACTGTGTTCATATGACATCAATTTTTAAAGCTTATACTTTTAAATTGAATTGATGGCATATACAAAGGTTTTGCAGCTTGTCAGATTTTTTTTATGACAGGTTTCTACATATGACATTTTGATTATTTTTTTATGTTGACCTATATTGTGGGTGCAACACTGCCTAAACATTTTAGGGAAAATCAAAACCAAACCATGTTTTTCGATTGCGAAGTGTTAAAAAAACGTCTCAATTTTTTTTTATTTCTTTATCTTTATAGACAAGATTAATAGAAAATTGATGGTATATACTGTAAAATTGAGAATGGAAATGGGGAATGTGTCAAAGAGAACAACCCGACCAAATAAAAAAACAACAGCAGAAGGTCACCAACAGGTCTTCAATGTAGCGAAAAATGCCCGACTCGGAGGCGTCCTTCAGCTGGCCCCTAAACAAATATATACTAGTTCAGTGATAATTATACTGTAACTGTTCTACATCCTTTGTAGAAGCAAAAGTAAATTAGCAGATACATACTTAACTCCAAGAAAACTTCAACACTGTCTATAATCAAATGGCATACTTAAAAGTTCAAACACATCATGCGTATGGAAAATAACTATCATAATCCTGACTTAGTACATGCATTTCCATATGCAGAAAATGATAAATTAAATCTGATTTTATAGCCCGCTTAATGTGAATTATTTGTGTAATTTTCGATAAACATATATAAATTGTTTTTTATTATATGTACTTGACGTGCATATTTTGTGTAAATAACGCCCAGTTTATACTAGGTAAAAATAATGAAATGCGTTACATTACGCAGTGACATAAAGAGATTCATTGATTCGATATACTTTATTTAATATTTGACATTTGCAAACCTGCATATAAATAGCCAACTACTACAAAACAATATAATTATATGTCATGCAGAGAGATTGTCATACTCTTATTCTATTCTGCATGAAATTACAAAAAAGCAAAGTGTTTCTGACTGCATGCATGTTCTTTCGTCTTGCCTTATTCCTAAAGTTTATTAGAATATTTACTCTTGGCTATTCGAAAAAAGGTAATTTCACCGTGTCTCTTGATTTATGTTTACCTTATGCGCTATTTATTATTTCAGTTTATATCATGTATTTTAATACATATCCTAGATTGATTTAAAAAAAATGCATCTTATGAATTATTATTATGCTCTTAAATTAACCAATTGATGAAAGAGCGTACTTTTTGATGCATAACATCCTAATACATGTTCGAATGTAAAAGTTTGTTATAAAAATGAACTTGTTTGTAACAAGACCGGACAAGAGCAGCATGATTAATAGAAACACAATTGAAATGAAATAATGCAAACGTTTGAATACATCAGAGGGAACTAATTACATGTATCATTCTATTGCTGTTGTAAAATGGTTTCATTGTCAATAATACTACACTTCTTTGCGACAGAAGCCAAATGAATCCGTTAACCACCCATCTCCCCCCCAAAAAAAAACAAAAAACAAAAAAAACCAAAAAAAAAACCGACTGAACTTGTGTATGGTATGATACAACTCAGATAGACTAAAATACATATAAGGATCAATTTGATCCGGTTGGAATACAATCTAATTATAGTTAAACTAAAATATACAAAAGGAGCAATGAATATTTCGAAAATTATTTTCCTCCCTCTGATTTTATAAATTCAAAAATATTTCTCCAACACAAGTACATGTAATTACTCAATTATTAGTTATTTATTTTTGATGTTTTTACGCCACTTTTAAGCACCGCATTTAGGCTATTTCGTGGCGGCCAGTTTTTATGGTGAAGGAAACCGGAGTGCCCGAAGCAAACCACCGACCTTCGATAGAAAAACTGACATTCCTAGTTAAGTAAGATTGGAGTCGAATGCACCCACACGAGCGGGGTTCGAACTAACAACCTCAGTGTTGACTGGCTAGTGATTACAGTAGTAACTACTTAGACCACTCGGCCATCAAGGCCCCAATTAATCAAGTAAGCATGGCTTTAATCAGAGTGGACATTAAACAATAATTGTTTAACTATAGTCGAATCATATTTCTTTATCAAACTCGAAACATTAAATTGAGAACGGAAATCGGGAAAATCCGATTAAAGAATAAAAAACGGCAGAACGCCACCAATAATTTTCAATCCAGCGCGAAAATTCCGCTTCTGGAGTCGTCTTTAGCTGGACAATATGTAGAATATGTACTAGTACATTGATAATGGAAGTCATACTAAACTCCGAAATATATAAATGAACTAAAAATAAAAATCTCTAGCGGAATGATTCTTTGTTTGTTCAGAGAAACCACATATTGCGTTTATGGAGTATTTGATTTGATTGTGGGTCCTCTTCAACTTTGTACTTGTTTGGTTTTATAACTTTTTAGGTCTTAGCGTCACTGATGAGACTTATGTAGACGAAACGCTCATCTTGCGTATTAAATTATGATACTGATACCTTGGATAACTATGTGCATGGAGCCTTAGTGTACTCTTTCAATTATTGTGATTGTTGCCGCCAAAAGGCATTATCATAATTATACATTCACATGGTTAACTTATAGAAGATGCCAGCCGAATAATTCCCTGTCCTTATTCAATAATCTGATGTACAGTAGTTGTCGTTTGTTCATACTGTTCATACATGTTTCTCGTTTTTAGTTTTTATAAAGATTATACTTTTATTTTTTCCGTTTGAATGGTTTCACACTAGACATTGTTTTACCCTTTACAGCTTGCTGTTCTGTATGAGCAAAGGCTCCGTGTTGAAGATCGTACCTTGACCTATAATATTGTACTTTTATAAATTGTCACTTGGATGGAGAGTTGTCTCATTGTCACTCATATCACATCTTTCTTTATCTTTATAAAGACTATTCCATTATGCCACTGTCTTGTTTTAGAAGTTTTATTTACATTGAGTGGCGAAAAAAGATAAAAGGGATATTAAAACTCATACATAAGTAAAACAAAATACTATTTGTGACTTGGATTGGAGAGTTGTCTCGTTGGCAGTTATATCACATATTTTAATGCATCTATTTACACCGCCTAAAAAAAAGACCAACATACAACCAATATTTAAAAAAACCAAACAACATATATAGGAACCCAAATGACTGAGCAACACGATATGAATGAGTGGTTGAATGCAACATCTCAGTGCAAATAAGGCTTTACCTGAAACAATATGATTAATACCTTTTGTTTCAAATCAGTAAGGTTTTTCACTTACATTTGGTACACAAAAATAAATAAATAAGAAAACTCAATTAGGTACCTCTGATTCGAGGCGTGCAGGATACAGAAAACAGGTCAATTCGTTTTAATTTACATTTATTCTTATATTTTGTTTTATAGAATAATACAGGTATAAATAAATTGAATTGTTTAAAAGTATCTATAAGTTATACAAAACAAGCAATTTGGAGCCAATATTTTATAATCAGCCTGTTGGTTTCAGCTTCATCAAAATGTATCTTATCATTCTGTTGCATTCACTGCAAAAGGAAAACAAACAAAAGATCAGTTAAAACTAAAATATGAAAAAACATGTATATGTATACATACTCCGTGATTGGTTATAAAATACAAACTACAACACAATTTTACTCACGTTTCGGCCACTGTGACCTTTTACAAGTGGAATAAGTTGAAACAACAATTACTTTACTTAGATACGTCATCACAAACAGAACATGTATTTATGTAAGTATGTAAATACATCCACGATGTCAAAGAGCGACCATTTGATATATTTGCATGGGATATAAAACTAAACTGTACCGTCAATGCATTGACTATGTTTACACAATTCAAAAATAATTTAAATTTCAGATTTGAAATTTACAAATCATCTATTTCAAATGTGATAATAGGGTTAACTTATGGTTTTACCTGATTCCCCTTCATGCAAATTTCATTACGCCACCACTGCCTTATTCAAATCAAATTAGAAATTTATTTAACTTTCGTCTATTTGTAAATTCTTTAAATTTGAAATTTATTTAAAATACCTTTAAACTATGTCGAAATTTGGGAATTGTATATGCAACATTAAATTTAGTTTAGATATAAATTATATTAGAAATTTTCCAGCGAAGTAAATGCATAATATTTTTTGTAATTTGAAATTTAATATGCATAACATATGCATTTAATTTTATATTGAATGCATCATTTCATGCAGTGTTATTGGAAGAACAATATAATTCGTAACCATGAATTAATCAATCATTTAACAATACAATCAATATCCGATATTTTGCAAAACAAGTTATAAATTGATTTAAATTGTTTTTAACGTTGGTGTTTGAACGCCATTTGTAAGCACCGCAATTGGGCTATTTTTATTGATATAGGACACCGAAGTGCCCGGGGAAAATCACCGACCTTCGATAGGAATAAAGGCAACAGTAGTATACCGCTGTTCAAAACTCATAAATCCATGGACAAAAAACAAAATCGGGATAACAAACCGAAACCGAGCGAAACGCATTAAATATAAGAGGAGAACAACGACACAACACCGAAACGCAACACACACAGAAACTGACCAATCATCAGACAAAACACCACGAGAATAACAAACATAACATGAAAACCAAATACATGAATTTGGGATAGACAAGTACCGTGCCACGTCTTATCTCTATATCTCAAAAATAAGAGAAAACACAAACGACTCAACGTTAAAACGGAAAACTGTCAATAAAGATTTAAGCAGAGTGCAACCCTACGAGTGGGGTTTGTACTCACAACGATAGTGTTGACTGGCTAGTGGATACAATATTACCTACACAGACAACTCGGCCACCAACGACAAATTGGGCGGATTCGTTACCTTATTTCAACTCACATTTGGTTCTGTACATCCTATTCCACAAGTAACATCACAACATATTTTACCTGAAACAATATGATTAATTCTATTGATTCACAGACGATTATAACGATGGGACTTCGCAACTTAAAAATTACGACGCAAAAAAAACTAAGTATGATAAAACAGATGTCGTCATGAGCATCGTAAAAAGAGTTAATGATGCCAAGATATAAATAATTACGTGAAATGAGACGCATTTTTTTATTTTTTTTATATAGACTGACATGTTTTTCTGTGACCCCAATCTTGGGAAAAATAACGATTGATTTTAATTACCAGATTGAGTTAATGCATATGTTTAACTAGCTATACAACCAGCTTTATTCTTCCAATGTTTACAAAAGAAAACGCCTGTACCAAATCAGGAATATTACAGTTGTTGTCCAATCGTTTGATGTGTTTATTTTTTTTCCTTTTCATTTGAATCCCTTCTTTCCTTTTTTAATTTTCCTTTGAGTTGAGTATTTTTAAGGTTTTACTTTTCACAAATGATTATCTCAAAATCACATTGGAATCAGTCTGAATCAGATTTTCAATTGCTTAATCCTCTAATAATTGTTGTTTGGAATTCATGTCTCAAAATCAAATTTGTATTCAATAGCTAAATGTACTCACCTTTGGTACATTCCTTATCGTGACTACATTCGTGAAAGTGACAGGCGGCGGCCTTGGTTTGAGAAAATCTAGATGAACACTCTGGTCGAGGTTTCTAAAATACACATTTTATTTAATGATTAGAAAAATAAAAAGCAAAATGTCAATTGGCTGATTTGAAAGATTAATATTGCTGTAGATTGATCAGTTTCGTCATACAAGTGAGAAGTTTAGCTAGCAAAAAACAACATGTTCAATCCATCATTTCTTCCTAAGAAAGTGTAGGTTTAGAGTCAGGAATATGACAGTTGTAATACATTCATTTGATGAGATTGAGCTTTGATTTTGCCGTTTGGTTATAAACTTTCCGTTTTAAATTTCTTCGGAGTTAAGTACTGTTGTGATTTTATATCTATTATTACAAAATACACAAAATATGTATTAAACGCATACTAATAAATTCATATTATTATGTTTTAGGTTTTATGATACTCAGAATACAAGAAACATAAAAAAGAAGATGTGGTATGATTGCCATTCAGACAACTCTCCTCAAGAGACAAAAGGGCACAGAACAAAAAAGAAATTCTACTTTGCCCCTCAGTCGTTTCGGATTCATTATGAAAATCAATAATTCAAAAGATGCATGTTTAAATATATTTGTTTGCAAAAACATGTATTTATTGCATAAATCAAGGCTCTCTAGGAACATGTACAAACATATTGCGGTAAAAATGGACTTATATCATATCAAACAATTCTTGTCTCAAACACTTAAGGATTCGTATAGAACGTCAACATTCTGTTCTATCTATTAGATTTAAAATATGTATAAAGAATTTTTCTGGAAGGAGGTAGGTATCATGAGTTTTTTCTTTCAAATTTGCATTAATATAGGGATCAGTATCCCATATGCTCCTTCAATGGAGGTACGTTAGGAGTAGGTCCAGTAAGACCCCTTTTTGGCTACAAAATATAGAAGTTTTACAAAACTGTTAGAATGTTAACTTTTTGTTATTTATTGGAAAATGGAATGATTCTGCTACATTAATATTGGCTGTTTTTTCAACAAATTGAATACAATGCACATATATCGGGTAGTATCATCATTAAGTCATGCTTAATTACTGAAATCTTCATAATTTAAGCATTTCCGTTAAATTTCAAAACGGTTTCCGTCTCAAAAAAAAGTGGCCGCATTTGTACGTATTCATAATATTGAAATGTAGGTTGTATTTGATGATACTACATAACATACAATGTTTAAGAATGAACACGGATGCGGCCACTTTCATTTTTGACCAAAACCATCTGAAAAATGACATATTTGGCATATTTAAAAGATTTTTCATATTTAAGGTTGAATCGGAGAGTTTTTAATGCGTAAATCAGTAAAATTGTTCACATAAACTAACTGAATCAACTGAAATAGACACTTGTAAGTGTTTAAAGAGTGTACACAATCTTTCGACATATGAATCTTAAATTTGAGGACAAAAACGGCCTTTACCTGACCTACCCCTTTCATTGGTGAGAATACAATAATATGCACTGATATTGGAGATGGTCTTACTTTTTTTTAATGAAGTCATGATACCGGTCCACTTTATCACATTATTGTCTGATATTTTGATTATAATTTAACACCCACTACTCTCTATTTGTACTTATTTGTTAAGCTATATGTTTTGTTCTTTATTTTGCTTTTGTAACTCCTATGCCAGCTATATCACGATGTGAAAATATTACCTGAACACAAAAAGTTTAACATCACATCGATTTTTTTAAGCTACTTGCCGTTGCGGGTTCTTTACACTGTCGAGATCCACACATATTTGGACAGCATTTCTTAGTACCTGTTGGAAAATGATTTACAATTTTAAAATATTGGTTTATTGTTGGTGTTTTAATGCTTCTCTCAAGCCCCATTTTTTTCGTTATTTCGTGGCGTCAAGTTTTATTGGTGGAGGAAGCCGGACTGTCCAAAAAAAAAAAAAACCCCACCGACCTTCGTCATTTGTATTGAAACTAAATGGCACATGGTATTGAACATGCAATGATTTTCAAAAATATATATCCAAAATTAATTTTCCTCACGGTCCTCGTGTAATTGCAGCTGTGGGTTGAAGATCATAAGTTAGACTGAAGCTTATGTGGTTAACGTATGGATTTGTTATTGTATTTGAAATTTGAATTACTTTTATTGTTTCACAAATTGTGAACATGCTGTTTATTTTCTTATTTATACATTATGTTCATTCCCATTTAGTAATCACTGAAAAAACAAGTTACATACCTGCACAGTCTGCATCATTTCCTCCACACTGAAAACCAATGCGTACTTGCGCACAAACACTCGCTGGCTTGTCCGTAAAAGTGGGACATAATCCCCATTTGCGCTTTACTGTCTAAAATTATAATTGAAAAAGGAACATCTATTAAATTGAATAGTACGAATTAGTTGGAATTAAGAAACGCTTTAAGCGCTTTGTCAACTCATCTTTGTTCTTTACAATCCATAAAGCAAAAGAAACCACAGTTATCTCGATATGAATAGTAGCTATGGCTCCTTAGTATATGATCAACATGTTTAGAATTTGATGACATTAATTGGAAGACACAGCAAAAGAAATACAAACCCTCTTAATTTGTAATAAATTATTGTATTTTTTATAATAAGTTACATGTAGATATCTAGTTATAAATATCTTTGACAAATTATAACAATCAATATTGTCGAGAAACATTGGAATTGAATTTTAAATGTACGTATTGTTATGCGTTTACTTTTCTACATTGACTAGAGGTATAGGGGGAGGGTTGAGATCTCACAAACATGTTAAACCCCGCCGCATTTTTGCGCCTGTCCCAAATCAGGAGCTTCTGGTCTTTGTTAGTCTTGTATTATTTTAATTTTGGTTTCTTGTGTACAATTTGGAAATTAGTATGGCGTTCATTATCACTGAACTAGTATATATTTGTTTATGGGCCAGCTGAAGGACACCTCCGGGTGCGGGAATTTCTCATTACATTGAAGATCTGTTGGTGACCTTCCGCTGTTGTTTTTTCTATGGTCGGGTTGTTGTCACTTTGATACATTCCCCATTTCCATTCTCAATTTTATTTAGTGAACAATAACGGATAGGGATCATTAAAGCAATAGCACATGTATGATATATATTACAAGTAAAATAATATGGCCCACTCTATACAGATAGTAGAAAAACAGTAGAACAGCAAACGTTTTAGAGAGTTCACGAGTTTATTCTATATCTTTCAATACTAGACATAATCTCAAAACATGCTTCACATAAAACAGTTCTATCACTTGTTAATTCAACGACGGGAAACTTTGTTGCATTTTTTAAGCAAACTTACAAATTTATCGTCAGGGTATTTTAACCCTGTCTATCTTTAAGATTTTTTTTAAATTTTTGAAGATATGCACAAAGGTACATCAAAACTCAAGCCGAAAATGAACTGAAAACGCCAAGCCTAAAACGAGGAAGACAAACAGACAAATAGTTGTATGAGACACTAACTCTTACTCTTTGTTACCTTAAATTACATTACTCACACATTCTTTGCCACATTCTTTTGGGCAGCACATCGAATCTAGAACAAAACACCAGTAAGAAACAATATTATCGAAGAAAATGGAAACACCTATGTCTTGTTCAAATACTGAATGTACTAATTCTTATTCATTAGAATTTAATGGAGCTGATAGCTGTCCAACCACACACTTTTTGTCAAATGGTATATAAGTTATATTCAATATAGCAAGGCTTACAAATTAATAGAAATTAGTTTGAATATCAAATATGAGTAAGAATTCTGACCATTACTCAGTTTTACCTTCTAGATTAACTTAAAACACTTAAACATCTAACCAGTTTATATTTATCGATTTCTAACTGTGTTAAATCAAGATAAGAATACTGCATTAAACATGAAAAAATATTTATTATAGTTGGACACTAAGTAATAATAACGTTGAGTTGGTTTCACGGTTAGTAATTGTGGCTTTGCGTCACATACATCTTTAAGGTTTCAAACTTTATAAATAAAATTACCGTGTCCACATTCGCTATCTGTCTGACATTGATCTGTTTTCGGCAAACCAAGGCATTTCCCTGTCTGTTTTATTCTCGGACATGGTGGATTGGTTGCTGACTGTATAAAAAAGACAAGATTACAGTATTAAAACATGATGGATTGATTGCTGACTGTATACATAAAGACAAGATTACTGAATTAAAATATGGTGAATCAGTTACTGTATGTATAAAAAAAGACAATATTACTGTATTAAAACATAAAGAATACTGCTGTCATGCAGGTTAGAGGCTTAGTTAGGTATAAAAAAAAAAGGTTCACCCCAACACACTATTTGAAATATGTTTGTACCAAGAAGATGCCATTGTTTTTCCCCAGTTAACAAAACATATATTCTATTCTTTATGTATTCAGTATAACAGTACGTTTGTTTAAACAATGGTAACGAGTAGTGCATAAGAAACATACCGAAAGGTTCATTCCAACAAAATAAAAACAAAGTAGTTACTTTAAGAACATACCTTAATTGCTGAAATTGATGAATTTGTTCAGAACTGTATCAATAGTAACATATAGGTTAATCAAATAAAATGGCAAGTCATCAATTCTAAGGAGAACGGGAAGTAAATGTATCGCTGACTAGTTAAGGAAAAATACAGAGTTAAAAAAAAGAGGGATGAAAGATACCAGAGGAACAGTCAAACTTATAAATCGAAAATAACTGACAACATCATGGCTAAAACTGAAAAAGACAAACAGAAAAATAAGAAACAAGATAGAAAACTAAAGATTGCGCAACACGAACCCCACCAAAATCTAGGGGTGATTTCAGGTGATTTAAGCAAATTCTGCTCTGCATGTGCCAAATATTGAGCAAAAGCATGGATTTTACAACCAAATATCATCTGTATTCTCTACAAACGAAAGAACGAAAGAAAAAGAACGCACAAATATATGATTGTAAATTATTTTCATAAAATAATTCCATTTTTTAAATTGATACGTACATCTATTTTGGTACATGCCTTTAATTCATATTATAACAAAGTACCTATCTAAAAATACAAGTATACGTTAATTCTATCAGTGCAGTAATAAAAGGAAGAACATTACGTTTACAAACAGATATTAGTATTTATATAACTTACATGTGAATGAATTACACAAAGTATCAAAATCATAGCTGACCACATCATCGTTGCGGATGTATGATATGTAAACAATGTCTCAAAATTATAGCTACAAGAAATGAAAACGTTTTCAGTGTGAAATTATTTATATAACAAAATTGTCATTATTCAGTAATGCGCATAAAACTTGAATGGCGTAGTAAATCATATTAACCTGATTAATGAACTACTACAGCATGTGACATAAGAGAAAACAATCCGTATATTTTACAGCTAACCTTTCCGTAATTAAATATTGTAACAATTAACAACACATTTTTTTAACGAACGAGAAAACCAGATTCCGGTACAATAAAACCATTTTGAAGAAGAAAACCATATAAAACCACGTACAACAAACAAGTACATATATCATTTGTCAAGCAGATGTTTTTAAGTAATTCAAATGGAGCAGCTTATCACATAAGCAACACGACGGGTGCCGCATGTGGAGCAGGATCTGCTTACCCTTCCGGAGCACCTGAGATCACCCCTAGTTTTTGGTGGGGTTCGTGTTGTTTATTCTTTAGTTTTCTATGTTGTGTCATGTGTACTATTGTTTTTCTGTTTGTCTTTTTCATTTTTAGCCATGGCGTTGTCAGTTTGTTTTAGATTTACGAGTTTGACTGTCCCTTAGGTATCTTCCGTCCATCTTTTATTACCACTGGGTCGATGTCTCTGCTGGTGGACATTTTGTCCCCGAGGACATCATCCGCCCAGTAGCAAAACTACAATTGCATGAACTTACGAAGAACTAACAGGAAACTGGCTCGGACGTCGCCCAGTATAAAAAGGTCCGAAACAGACGTCACCATGGACACGGTGTCGTCTGATACGGCAGGTGTCCCCTCATCACCAGACATGACAAATAACCCAAACACGACTCATTCAGATCATCGTCCTAGTGACAACAGCAATATTACACATATACAGCCTTGTTCAGTTCTTCTTAAAGACATTTTGGTTTTTGATGACACAGTACTACACTGTCGCATTTCAAAATGTGAGACCAAAGGCTGCAAAACTTGTGCTATTTTAATTACAGATGCTGAATTCACTAGCAATTTGACCAAGAAGTCATATTTTACCAGAAGTTACGATGATCTGAATTGTAAATCGATAAATGTCGTCTACGGATTAGAGTGCAACCTTTGCGGCTTGGTATACGTCGGTGAAACGAAAGGAAGGCTAAACAAACGTATGTGCGGTCATAGATCAGACATTAACCTCAATGCTAACGACATTCTATACCAGCATTTCAATCAGCCCGATCATTCCATCGTTTCTATGACAGTTCGAATTATTGAAAAAATATACCATAGCTCGAGCAATCCTAATCTTTCAACGACTCTCCGTAGACAAAAAGAAGACTACTGGATTAGACAATTGGGAACTGCAACACCGTATGGCTGCAATGACAAAATTGATGGTATAGGTATTCTATCTAGTCCTTCGTGTAACTCGGTGAATGTGATGAATATTTTCTACTCGACTCCTCGACGTAGACGTAGTCATGGCCATCGTCATTATACATCACCCTCTCTGCATGATGTCTCTATTAATGACTTGCTGCCATGCATACAAAAACCGTTAGGTATTCATCACATTCGCACGAAACTTTATTCATTACCCCTTTCAAAACTTCATTCTCTGTTCAATTTATGTTTGGAATCCACTGTTACAAACCCTCATTCAAACCAATACAAACTACAAGCTATAATTTCGGATATTGCCAGTCACAGACTTTTCAAGCCAGTTCGCATTGGAAAAGATGAAAAAGAGAAAAGATCTTTTCTAAATCTTTCCTTTGCCAACAAAGGTCTCGATGGCGTTATATCCTTCATCATAAATTAGTTCAATCGAAAATACCTCCTTATTTCAAAGACCAGTCTGTACCAATAATTTCTTATACCTATACCAAACCTATTGCAACTAAAATTTTCAATTACAAACGCGTTTTGCAGGATCTCGATATTGACGACTTCAAGTCTAAACCTCCTGATTGCACTTGTGCTAGTTCCCAATTCACATATAATCCTGCTGGCCACGTTATTACCGGTGACCTTAACATTGTTAATGACACTTCTCTACGAAACGTGTTATCGAAAGGTCCGAAATATCGTGAGCCTAAATCCATCTATTGGAAACACAACTTTAAAATTTTGATGGATTCAGTCGAGGATTATGCCAGGCAATGGGCTAAGCGCGAGAAGGAAGACGTAGACACTCTATCCGAATGGATTAAGGCAGTGAGGTCGTTAATACAAATCAGAATTAAGAAACTGAATGGGTCCATCAATGCCCATGCTACGTCAATCTTCAAAGATCCAAATGTTGCTAAACACCTATCTGACCTCCATGATGAATATGTTGTTGTCCCCGCAGACAAAGCCCCAAATAACATCGTTTTTATCTGTAAAAGTCATTACATTAATTGTTTGATAAACGAATTAGGTATAGACAATTCACTTGGAAACCCAACATATACCCTCACGACACTTACCAAAGAGGAAATCCTGGATAATCATAGGTCTGTTCTTTGTTCCTTTGGTGTTTCAACCAAAGATGAAGAACTGGATCTTCCATCACTGTATTGGATACCTAAACTACATAAGTGTCCTTACAAACAACGGTATATTGCTGGGTCTTCCAAGTGCTCCACGAAACGCCTTTCTAAATTATTAACATCCATTTTATCAGCAATCAAAGACGGGCTTCAAAGTTATTGTGACACTGCCTATTCTAGAGGTGGCGTGAATCAGATGTGGATACTTAAAAATTCCAAAGATCTTTTAGAGTACATACAATCTAACTCTCTTTCATCTTGTAACAGTATTAAAACATTTGACTTTTCTACTCTTTACACAAGTATTCCACATTCCAAACTAAAAGACAAATTAAAAGAGTTGGTATTACTTTGCTTCATAAAAAAGAATGGCCAACGTAGATACAAGTATCTTGTCTTAGGGAGGGATAAATCATACTTTGTAAAGAATCATTCTGATTCAAACAAAAAATTCTCTGAAACCGATATTATCAAGATGCTTGATTTCTTGATTGACAACATATTTGTTACGTTCGGAGGATGTGTTTTTCAACAGACTGTCGGCATCCCAATGGGAACAAACTGTGCCCCTCTACTTGCTGACTTGTTTCTTTATTATTATGAGGCTGACTTCATGCAGGAACTTCTTAGGAAGAAAGATAAGAAGTTAGCAATATCCTTTAACTCTACTTTCCGCTATATAGATGACGTTCTTTCACTAAACAATTCAAAATTTGGTGACTATGTGGATCGCATCTATCCCATGGAATTGGAGATAAAGGATACTACATATACAGTTAAGTCGGCTTCATATCTTGACTTACATCTAGAAATTGACAATGAGGGTCGGTTGAAGACAAAACTTTACGACAAAAGAGATGATTTCAGCTTTCCAATTGTGAACTTTCCATTTCTAAGTAGCAACATTCCAGCAGCACCTACATACGGGGTATATATCTCCCAATTGATACGATATTCCCGTGCTTGCATTTCCTATCATGATTTTCTTGATAGAGGGTTACTGCTCACAAGGAAGCTATTAAACCAAGAGTTCCAAATGGTGAAGTTGAAATCATCCCTTCGTAAATTTTACGGACGCCATCACGAGTTGGTTGACCGTTATGGAATAACCGTTTCACAAATGATATCGGATATGTTCCTTACGTCGTAACTACAATCCCCTTCCCTTTCATGAATTTGACCTACCGAATTAGACTATTTACCGGATTTGTAATCACATAAGCAACACGACGGGTGCCGCATGTGGAGCAGGATCTGCTTACCCTTCCGGAGCACCTGAGATCACCCCTAGTTTTTGGTGGGGTTCGTGTTGTTTATTCTTTAGTTTTCTATGTTGTGTCATGTGTACTATTGTTTTTCTGTTTGTCTTTTTCATTTTTAGCCATGGCGTTGTCAGTTTGTTTTAGATTTACGAGTTTGACTGTCCCTTAGGTATCTTCCGTCCCTCTTTTATACTGTAGGTTGAAAAAAGATGTTGGATGAACGTCAAGCAGACAGGCATCCCCGAAAAATTGAAGCTATAGGAAACAGTTTGCACAGCAAGTACACATAGGTTGATAGACAGATACAGGAGTGGTCATGGAAATGATGACAAAACTAAACCTCGACAGACAATCACTTGTTTATCAAAACACACTTCTGATAGATAGTGATATTATGTACTGACGATTTATTTTAACAGATAGGTTCACATGTTGTTTGCCATAGGGTTGTCAGTTTATTTTCAACTTATTAGTTTGACTGTCCCTCTGGAATCTTGTGTCCCTATTTTACTCTGTTAACGCATTGTAAAGAATGATATTGTTGTGAAATGGTCCATTAACCTGAGATAATTGTAAACAAGAACCTACACATTGTGAACGAAAACTATTATGACAGTTAGATTAAATGATGAAAGTTTTTTGTTTGTTTGTTGGGTTATCTGAAAGCAACCCGGATATATCTGGTTCGTCAAATGAAATGATTAAACATTTAAGTTCTCCTGATGTCATGTGTTTCTGTATAATTAGCTGTATGATATATATCCTATTGTGTAGCCCTTTACTGATTGTGGTTCGTTGTGAGCTACGGCACCGTATTAAAGGCCGTACTTTGAACTATAATTGTTTTACTTTTACAGCTTATGACTTGGATGGAAAGTTGTCTCACTGGCGCTCATACATTATTCCTATTTCTCTATTACAACAAATTATGAAAATTAAATGACATGGGCTTAATTAATTATTTATACATATATTAGCTGAGTAGTAAGCAACAAAAACATGAACATGGCAATTTTTCTTTCGAACTATCATCTACCAAAACTTAAATTTGCGATGCATTATAATGTTATTTCATAATCCCACCGACAGTTATATTTGTCAGTAATGCACAATTACGTTTTCCTTTCACATGTTTCATAACGACGTTTTTATAGTTTCAAATGAAAGTTACATTTCATACCATTGAGCAGATTTAAAACAAAACAACTGATACAGTATCTAACGATTAAACACCGTCTTAATTTGTTAGAGTACTTTATTTGTTATAACCTGCACATAACAAATGATGCCATGAGTACACAAAACGCTTCGGATCTAAACATTGATATAAATGAACACCACATGTTTCTTATTTACTTTGTTATTAAGTCCCAGTGACATGCACGTTCTCATTGTCAATTGTATCCTGTTTACAAATGATATATTTATAAGACCTTCAGAAAAAAATTCTTTTAATTAAAATGTCATGCAACCTGAAAACAAAGAGAGAGGTAATTAAGTTGGTCAAATAAGATAATATCGCTTAAATTTAATATTCTAAAACAGGAACAGGCACCCGCTTTATTTCTGTAGTTTTATATTTAAGTTTGGAGACTTATTGGTTTTGGTCAGTTCTTATTATTAGGTCTTTCCACTTTTCTGTGGAAAGACCTATTGTTTTTCTTCTGATTATTTTTTTTTTCTTCCGCCTAATTTTGTTCTTGCGATAAACATTTGTTTCGCAATATGTCGCTTAGATATTTTGTATATGATATCGAACAGTTTATGCGCTTTTGAAATTTACCCTGCGTAAACGAATACTTTTCTTTGTAGGAGTTATCTCCCCAAACACTGTTTTCCTTGTTATGGCATCTCCTTCGCAACCGTTAAAGATTATGACAAATTTATTTTACAAAATTGTTCGTTACATCCTCAGTAATTTTTGGCGTATTTGGATCGAAGCGATTCGAAGAAATTTTATAGGAGTTATCTATCTTTTCGGAATAAATTTGTCGGTATGTTTTTTTAACTCATAAACCGTTAACCGTATAACCCTGGAATGTTTTTATTTGAGTCCCCTGATTCCTAACTTAGAAAATTAGGTCAAGGTCAAAGGTCAAGGTCATATTTTAGATTTTCAATTGTCTTTGATTTCCCTATAACTCTTGAACGGTTATAGATACAAAAAAAATTAAGCAGTGAAAAATGCTTGGTACTTCAAGGGGCAACTTTTTTAACATTATGACTATATTGATTTTACCATCATGTAAGGGACATAACTCCCATCGATGGTTTTTAAAAGGCCATTTTTAGGCAAAACTCTTAAACAAAAGGTCCTTGACCCATAGGGTCTTTTGCAATGACCTTGTGGAGCAGTGACCTTGACGAAGGTTACAAGGTCAAAGGTCAAGGTCATCAAATTATGTGGTTTTGGCACTATTTAAACAGTTTTATGTGTGTTTGAATTTCAACCAACCAACCAACATACCAACCAACCAACCAACCAACCAACCAACCAACCAACCAACCAACCAACCAA